>CANSZD010000384.1:0-120702 GCA_947648045.1 Beta corolliflora
CACATCTGCTCCTTGTGACATACCAGGTATTTCTTCGGAAAAACATCACGGAATTCGTTAACTATAGGCACATCTCGAGGTTTTGATGGATCATCCTATACTCTTCTCCACGAGAACACATGAATAGAGGCCATCCTTTACCTATATAACTCTTAAGTTACTTGAGCGTTGATTACCTTAATCCCGGGTTCTCGGTATTCTCTATATGACACCCTTTTTCAGGAAGGATCTCTCAGTTCCACTTTATGTCCATCACGGTCTATCTTAGCCTTGTACTCCCAACCAATCCATCCCAAGATGGCGTCTAGGTTCGATAAATTAAACTACATTAGATCGGAAGGAAGAGAACCACTCACATTTCGATGAGACATTGAGAATTTCTTAGAGCGATTAACTGTTATCCCCGAGACGGAATAATTATAGGCATAGAAGATCACTCGGATCTCGACCAATGCTAGAGTTCTAACGGTTGTGTGGGCAATAAAAAAGACAAAGATGCTCAGGAATCAGAATAATACTTTAACGTTGAGTTAATAGAGAAAAGTACAAGTGATGACATCTCTGAGCTTCTTCTTCACTAATGTCATACCCACAACTTCCCTTTGCCCTTATTATCATTATTGTTGGTTCACATGGTTCCCGATGGTGCACAGTTATTTGCATTAGTTGGTGGCAGGTAATTAGAGTTCCCGGACCCATTGTATGCATTTCCACCATTCCTTTCCGTTCCACTGGCTTGTTCCATAGTTCCCTTTCTTGACCATTAGGGTTAACCTTATTCTTTGGCGACCAGCACTCATATGCCCTATCCCCTGATTTTCCACATTCACGACACTCCACTTTGTTACCCTCGCAACCTCTCCCATGATGGTTGTTTGGGCACTTCTTAGCACACAGTACGCACGCTCGAATTCTGCGGTTGTTGTTGTTACCTTTCTACAGTTATTGTTCATTGTTATTGTGTTGAGTGTTGTTGTTTTTGGGTCCCCTTGCAATTTCTTTGGAAGGTTTGGTTGTTTTTGGTTCCCCCTTGGTGTTTCTTTTAAGCTTTGAACCTCGGGGTTTGGATTCTCCTTTCCGCTTCTCACCTTGTTTACCCCCTTCTCTCTTTCCTTATGGCGTATAGGTGGGCAGCTTTGCCAAAGACATGGTCCAATGAGGGTGAAAAGTATCTCCCCCCCCGGTCTCCCTTGTAGGTCAGGGAAGCCTAATTCAAAACGTGAGGCCTTAGCTTCCTCGGTAGGGCGATTTCGGGGGCGAATCTCATCGGCTCAATGAATTTGCGATATCCTCTTCTAACGAGACGGGTTCCCTTGTTCTAGCATCACTTAAACTCTTGGGCTTTACGCTTCTTGAGGTATGGAGGTAATACTTATCCCTCGGGGCTTTCTTGAAGGTTTCCCCCTTTAGTCGGGTTGTTTGAGGAAGTTGTCCCTTGCTTGGGTCCACCAAAAGTGGGCCTCCCCGCGTAGGTAATAGCTTGCTATGGGCACCGATCTTGTCATACGGACGCGGAGAGGATAAACAGTTTATCAAACTCCCCAACCCCGATTTTCAGTTCTCTCGCCCCCGCTTTCCCATTTAGTGCGGTGGGTTCCTACGGGCGACCTTTTCGAGGACAAGGAAGTCCCCGTCCCGGTTATGACCCTGGGCTTCGATTGTTGTGATACGCACTGGATCCCGAATCGTTGTTCGACATTCAAAGAGGTATCGGGCGTGTAAAGCCTTGGCCAGGCTATTCCGCGACATTTGAAAAGATGACACAACCGTGTTTCGGCTGATATGCGCTATAGTCGTTTATTTATTTAACTACCCCCCACGCCATTGGCACGTTTATATAACACATCTTTTTGCGAACAATCATTAAGTCTCTATTGACTTACAATATAAACATCTCGAATAAGGCGTTACATCAAATAAAGAATAAAATTGTTGCATTATTATTAAAAAGAGTAAAATTTATTGTTTCCAAGGAAAACATAATATGAATAAATAAAGAATAAAGAATCTTAGTTTACTACTTGGCATGCAAACCTTATTAAAACTGCGATAAACGAATAAAATAATATTCTAATCCTAATTATATAATTAAAAGAAACTAGGGACTATAATGGTGAGGCTTGGTCATCGAATTAGGATTTTTCTATTCCTTATTCCATTTCGGCCGTCCTCGGAAGACTCGTCATCCTCATGTAGGATTCATCTTCCTCGGGGTTGCTCCACTCTGAGGTTCTTCTTTACGCTTCTTGGTCAGTTTCCTCGATCGGGTCCTCTCATCCGACTCGATTAACATTAGGATCTCCCTCTTCGGGCTCATTTTCATTAGGATCTCCCTGCTTCCTCATTTTAAGTCAGTATAGGTTTCTTGCACATTATTATCTTCCCAATCCACTGCGATGAATGTCTATTATTCCCCTCATCATCGAAAATGTAGGTAATAGTTCCAGGTTTGGCGCCTGTATGTGGTACGAGTCACCAGTGCGAACTAGGTCCTCAGTTTGGTACCACAGCTCTTTTTGCTGGCCCAAGGATGCTGGCGTCGGGATTTAACTCCTAGGGTTCTCGGGAATTCACATTAGTTCGAGCTTTCCCCGCGCTGATGGGTTCCTCCCAACTAAAGGTGATGAGGGTAGAGGGTCAGGCTTCTTTTCTCCGAAATTCTCCATTCATTTTCACGATTATTTAAGATCGGTAATCGAAGATGTCCTCGTTAGGAGAGGTATTGGTTCCCAGCCTAATTGTGTTTGACCCACCTTCAAACTTCCATTTTTCTGACCATATATCCATATCTACGGTGTGCGAAAGGTAAAGTTCCTCACTTAGGGCATGCTATGACATAAAATATATTTTTCCCATTTCGGTCTTTAGTCACAGACTATCTCCTGTGGATTCTATACTCACATACTCGGCTTTCATCTTATGGGCCCGGATGTCCCGTCTTCCGTTATTCGGTGTTTCATTAGGTATTCGCTTGGGCCTATATGGAAATGGTAAACCCTGCAATTTAAAGAAGAATATAGTCTAAGTTTTGTGAATTTAAGGTTTTTAAGTAACATTATATATAAACATATATAAGAGGTCCAAAAGCGATTATGCTCAATTTTAGAACTCTGACTCAAAATATTTATAACAATTTTCATGATTCTTACCCAAAATATTCGAAATAAGGTTTTAGTTCAATACCTTTCTCCAACATCTTTGGAATAATATATTAATTGGATATTTTAGGCAATTAAATATTTTACTGCTCGAATTTTAGTGCTTTTAATCCCATCCTTGGCCATCCTCTACTGTTTATTCACATTTCAAATATTTTAAGAACCTTTCACCAATTTCAATCAAACAAACCACCTATATTTCATATAAATGAGACAAGTAAAGGCAAGAAAGGCATTACAAATAAAATCAATCCGATGATTTAATGCACGCCTGAAGTAATCTATATGCTTTTTATCCCATACTACCCATTATAAAATCCTTTAAAACATCTTTTGAAAATAGGAACTTTTAGCTCTGTTGACCCCAGTTTTGTAACACCCCAAAATCCATACACGTCTCACGATCCCATTATCAACTTTGGGGAAGTTTACGCGCGAGTGAAACGCCTTGAACTTGATAAAATCAAAACGTTAACAACTTCTTTATAAGGAAAACTACATTGCGGCGGAAATAAAATGTTCACTTTAAAATACAAGTCGGAATCACCATAGACCCCTTTTATTCAAACCATTAACTATGAATACTAATTGTCTATAAGTTCAACAAAAACACTTAAAAGCTTATAAACAGAGAAAATATCCCCGTATGCCAAACTCATGCGGCATCACCGGCGTACCTACTGCATTCCCGTTTAGAAATATCACGGTTCATCACCACGGTCGACAAACATTACGAATAACGAACAATCGGTTATGCTTAAGTACTTACATAAACAATTAAATTATCAAATTAAACATAAGCTAGAATAATAACAACCATCCCGGACATGATACACAAAGAATACCCCCAAGTCATGTTGTAGTTTCATCCAGCATTGAGCGAACGCCGTAAATCCTCTTAGAATGTCTAATTCTTGTCCAATAAACCAGCTTGGTCCATTAGATGGAATGTAAATACGGTTTTTTTGCTTTCAGTACCATCTTAGTATCACATCCCCCAAGATCGTACGGACACCCGCCTCCTTGGATTATCAAAATTTATAAGGACACTCTTTATCGTCGCGGTAGGCGCTACGTAGGAGTACTAGGAACAATTCCCCTCCCCCCATTGTTCATTACTTGTAGTAGTCCAACTACAAGTTTTAGCGAAATATCCTTCTTAATAATTGTTCATGCAACATCGAACATATAATCGTTAAATTCTTAAGTCACGTTACTTTCAATTTTCTAATTAAAGCAATCTCTTACAACATCCCTTATTACAACAATAAATCAATATGTTTTCAATCCAATTCTCATTTCATGCTTGATACGATAGAATGTTGCATACCAATAATAACTCATTCCAACTCACAAATTACATACTGACTGAAATACATCTGATTTCAATTGATTTCATGTTACCAAACAATCTCATCGGTCATAATAACCACGGTGATTCCCTATAATGATTCTAGTTTCCATTTTGACAATCACGACCTAACATGACCTACTAACCTCTCGGCTCGAACTAATACCGCGTACGTACCTGGTAATGAAGAATGTTTCTTGACTATTAAAAACGTTCCGCTTATGAAATTGGGGCCGCAAGGCTTATTGCCTCCGGCGGCCACCGCCCAGCCGCAACGGGCCTGCACCGTGTTCGGTCGTCACGAACCACCACACCGGCGGACCCGGCGCCCGAGCACTCGAACCACTCGCGCTCGAATCCCACAGAACCCACGGTGCGGCGAGCGTGGAGAACGCGAACCACCGCAAGTCGTCGCGTGCTCGGCGTGACGAACAGCGGAATCCCCGACGAGGAGGGCTGCGCCACGCTCCCCGGTGAGGAGCAAAGGAGCGGCGAAGAGGCTCGTGAAACGGGGAAAAGAAAGAAAGAGGAGAGGAGAGAGAGAAAAGAAGCTCTTGAGAGTGAAAAGAAGAAAAAAGCGAGTTATGAATAGGGTTTTTCTACATTTTTTTAAACACTCTTATTTATAGTATGTAAACGCCTTAGTTTATTAGGATTTGTTTCCAGAATCGAGACTACGATTTATTATTTGGCCAACCGAATATAATTAGGTATGAAAGTAGGTTGTATATTTAAATTATAACTGTGGCTTACCTAAACTATATTATAAAAATACTTTCCTTTTACTTTATATTTCTTATTTAGGCAAAACAATAACGAATCTAGGAGCAATACAATTAATATAAAAACCGTTATTTTGTATATTCTAATTCCGTCTTTTTATTTATTTTCATATATATATATATATATATATATATATATATATATATATATATATATATATATATATATATATATATATATATATATATATATATATATATTGCTATGATTGTCAAGTTTATGTTTTCATCGCCTCACATGTCATTATTGCTAATTAGAATTAGAATTGTTTCTAACATTAATCAGATAATTTGGACAACCTATTAGGAACCCTGTAATTTAAATTCTTAATAACTTATCACTAAAAAGTAGTCTTTGATGTGTTTAATCAACCAACTTAGACCGTGTTTTAGGGTACTTGAAAATATTATATGGTTATTCTTTTCATGAACGTTGATATGAATCAATATTAAGTAGAGGCCGTGATAGGCCGTGTAGTTACGTAATAGTGTTAAATACCTCTCATGCATCAATCTATGGTTCATTGGCCAATTAATTGAGTCGTGATGGAGAAATCATGCGTTGGATAAGTCTGTCATACGTTTCGTGTCCAGATTGGGTTTATGAGTCTTCGCATAAAGCGTTTTCGAGGAAATGTATGTATGTTGGGAAGGCTGCATAAACTAATTGGTATTGAAATAAAGGAGCACAATTTTTTGGGATTATCCCGTGTAGATTTCCCCGTCATCACTCCATCATAGTCGGAAGCCGAATTGAGTTCCGGGGATGAATGCAGACACGGTCATGTCCAGCGTCGCGTTGATGGCGCCTACTTAATACGTTCATGCCAAGTTTTTAATGCGAAGAATCAACCACAATATATTTAAGCATCTAAAAAGATTGGTTAGGTTGGTTATGAAACACATAAAAAACTTTTCTTGGTCTTATGTTCACAAGAATCAAATTGTATTCTTAAGACGGTACAATCAGATATTCTCCGATTTAATAAGAAACATTTATTTAGGTGCCTTGATTCATAATAATATAAAAGGTGATAAATACGTAATCGTAAAAATTATAATATTCATGAAAAAGAAATAAAATAATATTGCGAGTAGTATAGCATTCTAATATCTAGGTTGCGGGAATATGTTAGCAATCTACTCACGAATGGGAATGTTAAGACTTCGAGAAAATAAAAAATAAAGAAAATAAATAAAGGTTATTCTTATGATTCTTGAAAATTATACTCACTGGGTCGCTTGATTTATACGGATCTTGGAAAATTGAACGTGGGAACAAGCCTTATAAAATAGTTTGTATTTTAGATGAGCAGCATCGTTTTTATTATTGCCGTTATATTAGGCGTATTATATTGTTGCTGTGCCGTATAGGTTTTAGAAAGTGAATTGGTTCGGTGGATTAACGGTGTGAGGGATGAGGGTTGTAGGTGATATTAGTTTATGGTAGTAGTATGTTGTAGGAGTTTGAATGATTAGTGTAGTAGCAGCATTAGTGGCGTATGAGATTAATGGTGATGGAGATCAGATGGTGTTGATTTAATTGTAAAGTGGGAGAATTGAAATGAAAGTGGCGTGAAGTTGTGGCAGTAGGTGAATGAAGATCAATTATGATGAATATCGGAGCTGATTGAGTTGGATAAGTTAGGCGGTGGAAGATTGTGTATTAGGTAGTTGGGCCGTGGAGTTATGCCATGAGAGAATATGAGGGTAGGCAGTGTAGATTGGCGTGAGGTTGTGTAGATGTTAGGAGGTGAGAGTATGGCGTAGGTAGTATTAGGAGAATTGCTGTATTAGATAATGACGAGTGATGATTTTTTTTTTTTTGACGAGGGATGATTGATGGCCGTGAAGGTTGGATTAGGCGAGAGAATTAAGAGGATGGTGATGCTGTAGGTTAGAGATGGCCACTAGTGCGGGTTGGGCGGGGAGTCCGTGGGCCCTAGCGGGTTGGGTTGAGATTTCGTGGCTCGGGGACCAGGACAAATGAAATTCGCAGTTTGGGCGATGGTCCAGTGCAGGCGGAAAAATCTTGGCCAGCCGTCTGTGCCCTGGTAGGCACTGTTCAATGGGTAGGGTCGGGCCATCTTTGTATAAGGGTCGGGTCGGGTCATTGTCGTTGTTAACGGATCGGGTCGGGTCGAGTTTAGATTGGCCCGACCCAGGCCACGACCCTATTTTTTTTGAGTAAAATTAGAATAAGCTTCCCAACTACTACTGGAAGTATATAACTACAAAGTGAAATTCGTGATTCGTGATAGTGAGGAAACCAGCTGGAGCACAAAAAGAAGAAAAACAAGGCATTGGATGCCCCCGGAAAAAAATAAAAACGAGGCATTGGAACATTGACTAGATCAATTAATTAAGGCTTTTGAGTTTTGATTATGAAATCTCATTATTGTGAACTGATAAACCTCATATAAGCAGAAAAACACAGTTATATTGTGAAGTGAAACATAAGCAAAATCTATGATATTATCTTGTATTATACTAACGGGAGAAAACAGACAGAAATTTGGGATATCGAGAGAGGAGAGAGAAAAAGATTGCGGAAGCACGGGGTGTAGAATCGATGCCGAAAGAACACTCATTCCCAGAATAAATTCAAAAGTAGAAAGAGTATTAGTTAGATGAAGTGAAAAAATTAATCCCTTGAATCAGTTACCGATTATTGCCCAAGTATTGAAGATTCTCCAAAGTCACCGATTGAGTTCTTGAAGATTCCATCATCCTTTGGGTGTCAATGCGCCCTGCGACTTTTCTATTTCAGCATCCATGGAAATTACAGGAAGAAGAAGATGATGATGGAAGTTGGACAAAAGAAAAAGAGGAGAGAGAAAGAGGAAGTGACCCTTTATTGACCCGGGCCGCCCGATAATTCATCATTAGGGTCGGACCCTATATGACAGACCCTATTTTAATTGGGGGGTCATGACCCTCCTAATATAGAGTCGGGTCAAGGGCTTTTTTTTGGGGACCGACCCATTGAACAGGTCTAGTTACCGGTTTTCATGGTTCGGGGAGCGGTTATGGCGGTTCGTGGGCCTAGTGGGCTGGCGGTTCGGCATGAGAAATTTTTTTTTCAAAATTATTGAATCATTAAAATTATTCATTATTGTTACATAAAACCTTTAAAACTAATTAAAATATATATAATTATTAATATTAATGAATAAATTTCATTATTTTTGAATTTGATTGAATTATAATATATGCAATTTGATTAAAATATATACAATTTGATTAAAATATATACAATTTGATTAAAATATACATAATTTGGCTGAATAATTGCTTGCGTTGGGCTGGTCCGGTTCATGGGTCGGGCTGGACCGGTTTCGTGGATCGGGTTGGGCGATTTTAGTAGCGGGCTTTCGTGGATTGGGCTCAAAAAATTCGGCCCACGATCCAAACCCAACAATTTCACGGTTCGAGGCGGGCTCGTCCGGGCTTTTTGCGGGCTCGACCCACACAACCCACGAGGTAGGTTGAGCTGGATGGGCTGGATTGACCTAGCGAAGAGAAAAATAGTTGTAGGCCGTGAGATGAGTGAGCCGTGAATGAATTATGTGAGCTGTGAAGATTGGATTTATATAGGTTTAAGTTTTTAGGAGACAATAGGTTTTCGAAAACAACTAGTTTTCTAAAAAGATTATTTATCAAAGATTTTAGAAAGGATTTTAGTAAAAGGATATTTGAAATCACTTTGGAGAAAGATGATTTTTTTTATAAAAGATATTTATATCAATAAAACTAATTAATATAATTAATTAATTCTATTAATTAAATTGAGCTAGAAAAAAGGGTTTTACAAATTGGGCTTTCATAAAACTATTTTTAAAAGGTTTTCGAAGATGGGCTTTTAAATCGTTTTGGAAAGTGGGCTTAGTAAAACTATTTATAAAAAAGGTTTCTGGAAATAGGTTAATAAAAAAGGTTAGAAAATGGATTAGACTTAAATCATTTTATTTTAGACTCGTTCTTTATTCTTTCCTCGATCCGTACCAATTAGAGCGGGGTAGTAGTCATCATAGGGTGTTAAATGGGGAGACACGATTATGTGTCTACGACCATATAGGCAAATCCTGAGTTTAGCGAAGCTACTCACCCCTTAAGACCATAATGGCACCCTTTGACCTAGCGAAGCTAGTTATCCTTAAGATCATGACGACACCCTTTGACCTAGCGAAGCTAGTCATCCGTAAGACGATAGCGGCACCCTTTGACCTAGCAAAGCTAGTCATCCTTAAGACCATAACGGCACCCTTTGACCTAGTGAAGCTAGTCATCCCTAAGACCATAACGGCACCCTTTGACCTAGCGAAGCTAGCCATCCCTAAGACCATAAAGGCAACCCCCAAGTCTAGCGAAGCTAGCATTCCTTAAGTCCACATAGGCAATTTTTGAGTCTAGTCTGCTTAGTCTAATGTAAGTTCCAAATTCTAGTTGCCTAGCCTGCTTGCTCACTCGTAAGTTCAAAGTCTAGTTGCCTAGCCTGCTTGCCTTAAGTTAAGAGTCTAGTCTCCTTTAATGTCGAGCCTTCCTTAAAGTCTAGCCTGTAACACCCCGTCCTTCTACTACTAAGATACTAACAAAGTCTAATCAAGATATACTAAAAAGATGTTAGCGGAAATAACGTCGGGACGGTTATGCTACTCTAAGACAATAATTAAATATAATTCCTCAAACCAAAGTTTCATAGCTTAAAAAGGAAATTAATATCCGAGAACACATCATAGTTCTAAAATAAAAGAAATATCCCAATTACTTCATATCATCAATCCAAAAACTATGAGACATGCAAGTCTCCCAGATAAAGCGAGATAAAAACTAGATGTCCTTGAAAGCTATCCAAAAGTAAGTCTCTCTATGGTCTACATAGAATTTCATCCACCAAAAACAAAACCGGGAGTTTCTTCTCACTACTAACCCTCACTCTTGCTAGCAGCGATCCACAAGTCTAGCAATAATTTCCATCTGCAAGGATATATATTAAATAATTCCACAGTTAGTGGGGAGTAACTAGCAGTTCTCCCAGAACAATAGCAATCAAAGCACGATTCAGAAGTAGATTATTAAGAATGGAAAATCATGCAATCATTACATCAATAGCATGCACATAAAAATCATAAAGCTCATAGGTAAAACAAGTGATCATCAAAATAAGTAAACAAGTTATAGTGAGTGAAACAATTCTAGAATATATAAATAATAATAAATCAAAACTACAACAAGTTATTGAGTCGAAACCGAACGCCGGTGATTCGCAAATCACTTCCTAAGGTTTGTCGGATCGCAATCTCCGGGTCGGTCTATGGGCTTACGTTCCCCCCTTTTTGTGTCTAAGAATGGCCAAACTCCCGTCTTTGGGTAGAACACGCGGAACTCCACGACCTCTCGGACGACAACAATTAACCCGAGGTGTACCCCTAGTTCGCAAACCGAGGTGGTTGGCATGTTCTTCATAGGGGACTACATCTATCCCACCGGATATTCTTATCTCAAAATACAATCATGCATATAATCCAAGTATCATTCATCTAAAATATTCATCAAAAGGGATGCCACCCGGCCTTATACCCACATTTCATCAAACAGTTCTTCATAATTCCTCAAAACAAATAACTTATAAACTTTCAACAAATGTCTCCCACAATAACACTTGAACATTTCTAAGCATCATCAATGATATAAAACTAATTTTTTTTTTTACAGCACCAACAATTCGTTCAAAATATATCACCAAATAACTCTAAAACTTATTCATTAAAAGAGTAGTAACAATTAATCATTTTCGTTCATAAACCAAACATAAACATATGGTTACCCAATGATACATACTGCATCCTACTGAAAATCAGCAACCCAGAATATAATAAATTATGAATTATTTCTGATTAACAACCTCTCAAATAATTTAAAAGAGTATCCTCAATTTCACAACAAAAACCCAATAATAATTATTAAACTATTAAGTTCGAGCAGTAAAATCACATAAAAATTATCATACGACCCTAATAGCTCTACTGACATGGTACAATTTTTATTTACAATTTTCGGACTCCAAAAGTATTTTTAACAGTTAATATACAGATTACTTTATAAAGCCAAAATAATAGCTAAAAATATAAACAAACGCCCAAAAATTACCAAATATTTACATAACATGAAACTCACGGAAATACATAATATTCAAAGAAATGAATTTTTTGGCCTCTAGAAATTATTTTCATGATTAATATACTGACAGAAACGAAATTACAAAAACAGATATATCAATTTAATAAACCAGTAAACAGTAGGAAAAAATTATTCCAAGGCATGAAATACATACTACGCATGTAACATGATCTAAGAAAAATAATTTCATCAATTTTGACATTCGTTCAATAATTATTATGCAATTTAGCCAAAAACGCACAAAACACCAATTAAATCAAATAAATACCAAAAACAATACAAAAATTATTTTCCTCTACACAGTATTCACATAGCATGCATCAAGTATCTTCGTGTTAAATTTCGTCAATAATTTCACTCAAAAAGTATTTTAAATAATTCCTAGCGCAATAATCTAATACCGAATAATACCCTAATCGCTATGGTTCTAAGACAACTACTAGTTACCTGGATCGTCGGAGGCGAGCTGAATACTTCTGGAAAATCCCAATATAGGCGTGTACTCCTCTCCTTCTTCAATTCCCAAGCACCAAGTACAAGAAAGAAGCAAGTATAACAAGTCACGAACAATTATCGAAGAGTAGAAATGAAAAGAAAATTTGAGAGAATGAAGAAGATGATGGTGGCAGAAAATCTTGAAATATGGCAGCAAAGGAGTTCTGAATTTTAATCAGAAATTGGGAGTGTTAAAGGTTGAAGTAAAGAGGTTTCATTAAGGATGGTTGATTAGGGGGTTATGGGAGTTACAAAACTACTAAGGGTCATCAAATACAATAAAAAGAAATGAAAGAAGAGAAGCTCTCTTCTCCTTCCCCCTTGGCCGGCTGTCAAGCCCAAGTCCACAAAAAAAAAATATTTCGGCCCAAGTCAACAAGGATCCATGTAACAAAAGTCCGCCACGCGATAAATCGTTAACTTCCTAAATCACGCCTAAACTTTGAAAATACTTAATAATGAAAATAATTCTAATAAATTATATTATAAATATAAATATAATGCACACATTAGCACGCCACACGTGATGCAACATTTCATCACCCAAGTCGGTCCAACAACGCTATAAAAAAACGTTACGCGACAACACCGCATCCTAAACGCCTAAATACATAACGAAACTAATATAACCTTTAAAATAAATAACTAACAACTTAAAATAAATATATATAAATATATCACATCATATAAATATACACACATTTTCACAACACGTTCCAAAATAATCTAAATAATAAATTATTTATTTTTATGAAAAATATCATTTTAATGTAAACAAACACCAAAAATAAAGGTTGAAAATTACGGGGTGTTACAATCACTCCCCCTTAAAAGAGTTTTGTCCTCGAAACTTCAAAACAACCAAGGGACAAAAGAAAATACTTTAGACAAAGAACATTAAGAAAACAGAAATCGATGAATTTAGTTAAGAACTAAACAACCTTGCAGGTATAAAAATTTAATAGCTCAAATAATATATATATTTTATGTTGGAAGACCAAAAGAGTTGTACAGTAAAGAAGCATGGTAACAACCATCATTTATACAATGTGAAAGAACCAAAGACAAGTAGAAAGTTTGAGGTAAAAACGTTTGCACAATAAACTATAAGTAATTTTGTAAAAGAAGAAGGAATAAATATTTACGTAAAATTATAAAAGAACAAATCCGACCATACATAAATATTATAAGAAAAGAAACGAAGAAGAAAAAGTTCGTAAATAGATAGCCAAACCAATTTAAATAGAGGTAACCACATGGGCTTATACTCCACTTAAAGAGATAAGAACACTTTAATAAAGAGTAGCTAGCTGCTTTATTAAAGTAGCACTTACGAACACAAGTCATGACATATGTTATAAGAGCGTACGCCTCCTAAACATATATATGAAATTTAAAGTTCGCAAAAGAAATTGAAAACTTTAAAATAAATTTCACAACGACGAAACACTAATAATAAATAGGCGATAAGGTAATAAATTATTAACAACAATTATAAAATTTGCTAAGTCGACACAAATGTGCATGGAACCACCCATTGCAACCTAGTATCAACAAAACAATATTTGAAAGCCAACTTATCAAATCGACATTAGAGTTTACTGGAATCACCCAATATAAACTTAATATCAACTGAAAAAGGAAATTAAATCAAAACAGATAAAATATGTCAACTTATCAAATCGACATACAAGTCACAGTAATCACCCATTATGACTCAATATCAACTCAAACAAGTTTAAAATTTAGACTTATCAAATTGACATACAAGTCAAACGAATCACCCATTATGACTTAATATCAACTCCAACAAGTTTAAAATTTAGACTGAGTATATAAATTTCGTTTTCAAAGAATATAAAACAAAATAGTTAAAGTCAGATAATTAAATAAGAAGTAAAGAAAACAACCAAAATTTTGCTATGAAATAAGAAAGCACTAAATATTTAAACAAGAAACAACAAATAGTAAACGAGATCCTTTCACGTATTTGAGTTCGAAAAATAATGCTAATAAGAAAAGTAAGTAAAATAAAAGTTGTTGAATGCTAATCTTTAAAACAAAATAGTTTGCGTCTACATTTCAATCTAACACCAAAACAACTCATTAAAGTACTTTTATTTTCAAAGACTACAAAACTTATTACTATAATTAAAGGCTAAACAAGGATTAGCATGAAAAATAAAAATATTAAAAGGAAAAATATTTATAACTATAGATGGTCAAAGACGGTAAGAGAAATTTGAAGAATGTCTGGAAAGACAATTTCATAACCCCTTTCTTTTTCCAAACCATTATAAAACAATTGAAATTAAACATTTTTCAAAAGAGTATGTCAAAATATTAACAATAACAAAATTTAAAAATCTGAAAATAACTCTAACATAAGTATAAAATTTATTAAGTTCAAAGATCTAAAATATAATTTGGAATATAAACTCAAACTATAAAGTTTTGTAAATAATAAAACAAATACGTAGTACTCACATAAAAACAACACTTAATTGAAAAAGAACAGAAAATATATACCGTCGTACATAATAACATATACTATCAAGCAACCAGCAAATAAAATAAATGCAATGCAACACACATGACTATATTAAAATAAAATTAAGGCTTATTTTTAAATTGCAAAACACAAAACAAATTAAACACACAACTAAACCAAGAAGGCTATAAATTACTTCGCTTTCGCTGCGCACTCTGATAAAAGAGAAAATAAATTACAAGTCAGAGGCCCTGCAAATAAGATTAACAAACTTGGTAGACTAATTCCACCAATAATACAAATAACTATACATATAACATATGCTCCATGAGAGCATACCACATTCCCATAAGGCTTCCCTTTTGCTTACTCTACCCATCACACTCTCATTATAGTGAAACTATAAAACTTAATTCTAAACAAATTTTATCTCCTATGGCTAACTAATAATTCTAAAGAATCATTAGCAACTCTTTTTCAGAGTTTAGGAACGTTTTGCTCTGATACCAACTGTAACACCCCGTCCTTCTACTACTAAGATACTAACAAAGTCTAATCAAGATATACTAAAAAGACGTTAGCGGAAATAACGTCGGGACGGTTATGCTACTCTAAGACAATAATTAAATATAATTCCTCAAACCAAAGTTTCATAGCTTAAAAAGGAAATTAATATCCGAGAACACATCATAGTTCTAAAATAAAAGAAATATCCCAATTACTTCATATCATCAATCCAAATACTATGAGACATGCAAGTCTCCCGATAAACCGAGATAAAAACTAGATGTCCTTGAAAGCTATCCAAAAGTAAGTCTCTATGGTCTACATAGAATTTCATCCACCAAAAACAAAACCAGGAGTTTCTTCTCACTACTAACCCTCACTCTGCTAGCCCAAGCAGTCACAAGTCTAGCAATCATGTCCATCTGCAAGGATATATATTAAATAATTCCACAGTCAGTGGGGAGTAACTAGCAGTTCTCCCAGAACAATAGCAATCAAAGCACGATTCAGAAGTAGATTATTAAGAAAGAAAAATCATGCAATCATTACATCAATAGCATGCACATAAAAATAAAGCTCATAGGTAAAACAAGTGATCATCAAAATAAGTAAACAAGTTATAGTGAGTGAAACAATTCTAGAAAATATAAATAATAATAAATCAAAACTACAACAAGTTATTGAGTCGAAGCCCAGAACGTCGTTGATTCGCAAATCACTTCCTAAGGTTTGTCGGATCGCAATCTCCCGAGTCGAGTCTATGGGCTTACGTTCCCCACCGCCTGTGTCTAAGAATGGCCAAACTCCGGTGCGGGGGTAGAACACGTGGAACTCCCCGACCTCTCGGACGACAACAATTAACCCAGGTGTACCCCTACTTCGCAAACCACGTGGTTGGCATGTTCTTCACCGGGGACTACATCTATCCCACCGGATATTCTTATCTCAAAATACAATCATGCATATAATCCAAGTATCATTCATCTAAAATATTCATCAAAAGGGATGTCACCCGGCCTTATACCCACATTTCATCAAACAGTTCTTCATAATTCCTCAAAACAAATAACTTACAAACTTTCAACAAATGTCTCCCACAATAACACTTGAACATTTCTAAGCATCATCAATGATATAAAACTAAATAATTTTTTTTACAGCACCAACAATTCGTTCAAAATATATCACCAAATAACTCTAAAACTTATTCATTAAAAGAGTAGTAACAATTAATCATTTTCGTTCATAAATCAAACATAAACATATAGTTACCCAATGATACATACTGCATCCTACTGAAAATCAGCAATCCAGAATATAATAAACTATGAATTATTTCTGATTAACAACCTCTCAAATAATTTAAAAGAGTATCCTCAATTTCACAACAAAAACCCAATAATAATTATTAAACTATTAAGTTCGAGCAGTAAAAGCACATAAAAATTATAATACAACCCTAATAGCTCTACTGACATGGTAAAATTTTTATTAACAATTTTCGGACTCCAAAAGTATTTTTAACAGTTAATATACAGATTACTCAATAAAGCCAAAATAATAACTAAAAATATAAACAAACGCCCAAAAATTACCAAAAATTTACATAACATGAAAAAACTCACGGAAATACATAATACTCAAAGAAATGAATTTTTTGGGCTCTAGAAATAATTTTCATGATTAATATACTGACAGAAACGAAATTACAAAAACAGATATATCAATTTAATAAACCAGTAAACAGTAGGAAAACATTATTCCAAGGCATGAAATACATAATACGCATGTAACATGATCTAAGAAAAATAATTTCATCAATTTTGACATTCGTTCAATAATTATTATGCAATTTAGCCAAAAACGCACAAAACACCAATTAAATCAAATAAATACCAAAAACAATACGAAAATTATTTTCGTCTACACAGTATTCACATAGAATGCATCAAGTATCTTCGTGTTAAATTTCGTCAATAATTTCACTCAAAAAGTATTTTAAATAATTCCTAGCGCAATAATCTAATACCGAATAATACCCTTATCGCTATGGTTCTAAGACAACTACTAGTTACCAGGATCGTCGGAGGCGAGCTGAATACTTCTGGAAAATCCCAATATAGGCGTGTACTCCTCTCCTTCTTCAATTCCCAAGCACCAAGTACAAGAAAGAAGCAAGTATAACAAGTCACAAACAATTAACGAAGAGTAGAAATGAAAAGAAAATTTGAGAGAATGAAGAAGATGATGGTGGCAGAAAATCTTGAAATATGGCAGCAAAGGAGTTCTGAATTTTAATCAGAAATTGGGAGTGTTAAAGGTTGAAGTAAAGAGGTTTCATTAAGGATGATTGATTAGGGGGTTATGGGAGTTACAAAACTACTAAGGGTCATCAAATAAAATAAAAAGAAATGAAAGAAGAGAAGCTCTTCTTCTCCTTCCCTCTTGGTCGGCTGTCAAGCCCAAGTCCACCAAAAAAAAAAAAATTTCGGCCCAAGTCAACAAGGATCCATGTAACAAAAGTCCGCCACGCGACAAATCGTTAACTTCCTAAATCGCGCCTAAACTTTGAAAATACTTAATAATGAAAATAATTCTAATAAATTATATTATAAATATAAATATAATGCACACATTAGCACGCCACACGTGATGCAACATTTCATCACCCAAGTCGGTCCAACAACGTTACAAAAAAACGTTACGCGACAACACCGCATCCTAAACGCCTAAATACATAACGAAACTAATATAACCTTTAAAATAAATAACTAACTTAAAATAAATATATATAAATATATCACATCATATAAATATACACACATTTTCACAACACGTTCCAAAATAATCTAAATAATAAATTATTTATTTTTACGAAAAATATCATTTTAATGTAAACAAACACCAAAAATAAAGGTTGAAAATTACGGGGTGTTACAATCACTCCCCCTTAAAAGAGTTTCATCCTCGAAACTTCAAAACAACCAAGGGACAAAAGAAAATACTTTAGACAAAGAACATTAAGAAAACAGAAATCGATGATTTTAGTTAAGAACTAAACAACCTTGCAGGTATAAAAATTTGATAACTCAAATAATATATATATTTTATTTTGGAAGACCAAAAGAGTTGTACAGTAAAGAAGCATGGTAACAACCATCATTTATACAATGTGAAAGAACCAAAGACAAGTAGAAAGTTTGAGGAAAAAACGTTTGCACAATAAACTATAAGTAATTTTGTAAAAGAAGAAGGAATAAATATTTACGTAAAATTATAAAAGAACAAATCCGACCATACATAAATATTTTAAGAAAAGAAACGAAGAAGAAAAAATTCGTAAATAGATAGCCAAACCAATTTAAATAGAGGTAACCACACGGGCTTATACTCCACTTAAAGAGATAAGAACACTTTAATAAAGAGTAGCTAGTTGCTTTATTAAAGTAGCACTTACGAACACAAGTCATGACATATGTTATAAGAGCGTACGTCTCCTAAACATATATATGAAATTTAAAGTTCGCAAAAGAAATTGAAAACTTTAAAATAAATTTCACAACGACGAAACACTAATAATAAATAGGCGATAAGGTAATAAATTATTAACAACAATTATAAAATTTGCTAAGTCGACACAAATGTGCATGGAACCACCCATTGCAACCTAGTATCAACAAAATAATATTTGAAAGCCAACTTATCAAATCGACATTAGAGTTTACTGGAATCACCCAATATAAACTTAATATCAACTGAAAAAGGAAATTAAATCAAAACACATAAAATGTGTCAACTTATCAAATCGACATACAAGTCACAGGAATCACCCATTATGACTCAATATCAACTCAAACAAGTTTAAAATTTAGACTTATCAAATTGACATACAAGTCAAAGGAATCACCCATTATGACTTAATATCAACTCCAACAAGTTTAAAATTTAGACTGAGTATATAAATTTCGTTTTCAAAGAATATAAAACAAAATAGTTAAAGTCAGATAATTAAATAAGAAGTAAAGAAAACAACCAAAATTTTGCTATGAAATAAGAAAGCACTAAATAACAAGAAACAACAAATAGTAAACGAGATCCTTTCACGTATTTGAGTTCGAAAAATAATGCTAATAAGAAAAGTAAGTAAAGTAAAAGTTGTTGAATGCTAACCTTTAAAACAAAATAGTTTGCGTCTATATTTCAATCTAACACCAAAACAACTCATTAAAGTACTTTTATTTTCAAAGACTACAAAACTTATTACTATAATTAAAGGCTAAACAAGGTTTAGCATGAAAAATAAAAATATTAAAAGGAAAAATATTTATAAATATAGATGGTCAAAAACGGTAAGAGAAATTTGAAGAATGTCTGAAAGACAATTTCATAACCCCTTTCTTTTTCCAAACCATTATAAAACAATTGAAATTAAACATTTTTCAAAAGAGTATGTCAAAATATTAACAATAACAAAATTTAAAAATCAGAAAATAACTCTAACATAAGTATAAAATTTATTAAGTTCAAAGATCTAAAATATAATTTGGAATATAAACTCAAACTATAAAGTTTTGTAAATAATAAAACAAATACGTAGTACTCACATAAAAACAACACTTAATTGAAAAAGAACAGAAAATATATTCCGTCGTACATAATAACATATACTATCAAGCAACCAGCAAATAAAATAAATGCAATGCAACACACATGACTATATTAAAATAAAATTAAAGCTTATTTTTAAATTGCAAAACACAAAACAAATTAAACATACAACTAAACCAAGAAGGCTATAAATTACTTCGCTTTCGCTGCGCGCTCTGATAAAAGAGAAAATAAATTACAAGTCAGAGGCCCTGCAAATAAGATTAACAAACTTGGGAGACTAATTCCACCAATAATACAAGTAACTATACATATAACATATGCTCCATGAGAGCATACCACATTCCCATAAGGCTTCCCTTTTGCTTACTCTACCCATCACACTCTCATTATAGTGAAACTATAAAACTTAATTCTAAACAAATTTTATCTCCTATGGCTAACTAATAATTCTAAAGAATCATTAGCAACTCTTTTTCAGAGTTTAGGAACGTTTTGCTCTGATACCAACTGTAACACCCCGTCCTTCTACTACTAAGATACTAACAAAGTCTAATCAAGATATACTAAAAAGACGTTAGCGGAAATAACGTCGGGACGGTTATGCTACTCTAAGACAATAATTAAATATAATTCCTCAAACCAAAGTTTCATAGCTTAAAAAGGAAATTAATATCCGAGAACACATCATAGTTCTAAAATAAAAGAAATATCCCAATTACTTCATATCATCAATCCAAATACTATGAGACATGCAAGTCTCCCGATAAAACTGAGATAAAAACTAGATGTCCTTGAAAGCTATCCAAAAGTAAGTCTCTCTATGGTCTACATAGAATTTCATCCACCAAAAACAAAACCAGGAGTTTCTTCTCACTACTAACCCTCACTCTGCTAGACCAAGCAGTCACAAGTCTAGCAATCATTTCCATCTGCAAGGATATATATTAAATAATTCCACAGTCAGTGGGGAGTAACTAGCAGTTCTCCCAGAACAATAGCAATCAAAGCACGATTCAGAAGTAGATTATTAAGAAAGAAAAATCATGCAATCATTACATCAATAGCATGCACATAAAAATCATAAAGCTCATAGGTAAAACAAGTGATCATCAAAATAAGTAAACAAGTTATAGTGAGTGAAACAATTCTAGAAAATATAAATAATAATAAATCAAAACTACAACAAGTTATTGAGTCAGAAACCGAACGCCAGTGATTCGCAAATCACTTCCTAAGGTTTGTCAAATCGCAATCTCCAGGTCAGTCTATGGGCTTACGTTCCCCACTGCCTGTGTCTAAGAATGGTCAAACTCCCGATGCAGGGTAGAACACGCAGAACTCCCTGACCTCTCGGACGACAACAATTAACCCAGGTGTACCCCTAGTTCGCAAACCATGTGGTTGGCATGTTCTTCACCGGGGACTACATCTATCCCACCGGATATTCTTATCTCAAAATACAATCATGCATATAATCCAAGTATCATTCATCTAAAATATTCATCAAAAGGGATGCCACCCGGCCTTATACCCACATTTCATCAAACAGTTCTTCATAATTCCTCAAAACAAATAACTTACAAACTTTCAACAAATGTCTCCCACAATAACACTTGAACATTTCTAAGCATCATCAATGATATAAAACTAAATAATTTTTTTTACAGCACCAACAATTCGTTTAAAATATATCACCAAATAACTCTAAAACTTATTCATTAAAAGAGTAGTAACAATTAATCATTTTCGTTCATAAATCAAACATAAACATATAGTTACCCAATGATACATACTGCATCCTACTGAAAATCAGCAATCCAGAATATAATAGATTATGAATTATTTCTGATTAACAACCTCTCAAATAATTTAAAAGAGTATCCTCAATTTCACAACAAAAACCCAATAATAATTATTAAACTATTAAGTTCGAGCAGTAAAATCATATAAAAACTATAATACAACCCTAATAGCTCTATTGACATGGTAAAATTTTTATTTACAATTTTCGGACTCCAAAAGTATTTTTAACAGTTAATATACAGATTACTCAATAAAGCCAAAATAATAACTAAAAATATAAACAAACGCCCAAAAATCACCAAAAATTTACCTAACATGCAAAAACTCAGGGAAATACATAATACTCAAAGAAATGAATTTTTTGGCCTCTATAAATAATTTTCATGATTAATATACTGACAGAAACGAAATTACAAAAACAGATATATCAATTTAATAAACCAGTAAACAGTAGGAAAAAATTATTCCAAGGCATGAAATACATAATACGCATGTAACATGATCTAAGAAAAATAATTTCAACAATTTTGACATTCGTTCAATAATTATTATGCAATTTAGCCAAAAACGCATAAAACACCAATTAAATCAAATAAATACCAAAAACAATACGAAAATTATTTTCCTCTACACAGTATTCACATAGCATGCATCAAGTATCTTCGTGTTAAATTTCGTCAATAATTTCACTCAAAAAGTATTTTAAATAATTCCTAGCGCAATAATCTAATACCGAATAATACCCTTATCGCTATGGTTCTAAGACAACTACTAGTTACCTGGATCGTCGGAGGCGAGCTGAATACTTCTGGAAAATCCCAATATAGGCGTGTACTCCTCTCCTTCTTCAATTCCCAAGCACCAAGTACAAGAAAGAAGCAAGTATAACAAGTCACGAACAATTATCGAAGAGTAGAAATGAAAAGAAAATTTGAGAGAATGAAGAAGATGATGGTGGCAGAAAATCTTGAAGTATGGCAGCAAAGGAGTTCTGAATTTTAATCAGAATTGGGAGTGTTAAAGGTTGAAGTAAAGAGGTTTCATTAAGGATGATTGATTAGGGGGTTATGGGAGTTACAAAAACTACTAAGGGTCATCAAATAAAATAAAAAGAAATGAAAGAAGAGAAGCTCTTCTTCTCCTTCCCCCTTGGCCGGCTGTCAAGCCCAAGTCCACCAAAAAAAAAAAAATTCGGCCCAAGTCAACAAGGATCCATGTAACAAAAGTCCGCCACGCGATAAATCGTTAACTTCCTAAATCGCGCCTAAACTTTGAAAATACTTAATAATGAAAATAATTCTAATAAATTATATTATAAATATAAATATAATGCACACATTAGCACGCCACACGTGATGCAACATTTCATCACCCAAGTCGGTCCAACAACGTTACAAAAAAACGTTACGCGACAACACCGCATCCTAAACGCCTAAATACATAACGAAACTAATATAACCTTTAAAATAAATAACTAACAACTTAAAATAAATATATATAAATATATCACATCATATAAATATACACACATTTTCACAACACGTTCCAAAATAATCTAAATAAAAAATTATTTATTTTTACGAAAAATATCATTTTAATGTAAACAAACACCAAAAATAAAGGTTGAAAATTACGGGGTGTTACATAGCCTGCTTACTCACTCGTAAGTTCGAAGTCTAGTCTCTCCTATCAACACCAAAGCCCAGTCATGGAGTCCAATCTGCTTGCACATTCCAGTCCAATCCAGTCCATATTTGCATTTGCATACAAATAGGCCCATACTACTCCAAAGCCCATACCCTTTTTCCATTTAAATCTATCGTTTCCATTCTCCATTTTCATTTCCCATTTACATTCTCATTATCCATTTACATTTCTCATTTCCCATTTCTCGTTTCCGTTTTCATCTCTTATTTCAAAAAAAAATATCATTTTTTTGAATTTACGAGGACCATTCGATTTCTTTTCAGGTCGTCAAATTATAACTTGGGAACGTCCGACGGAGAGGAAACGAGGTCACCCTACTACAAGACTTGTCAAACGAATTCTCACTTTTTCAGATGAATCTTCTGAAAATTTTGAATCATCATCTGAGATGGGAGACACTTCTGAACAACTCAATGCAATCATGGCTTAGCTCTAACTGATGAACTCTCGTCTTGAGGAACAAGACAAAGAGATCAAGGCGCTGAGAGAAAAACTGACACCTGGATAAAGCGAAGAGGAAGACACTCCACCACCGCCACCTCCTATCAAGACCAAGACAGATTTAAGGTTCGAAAAATTTGAGCAATTGATCTAGTCAATTCCTGCACTCGAGAGTCATGCTCATGGCCATGACATCATTGATCCTGAACTGAGGGAAAAACTTCCTAAAAAGGTAGCATTGGGTGACCTCCCAAAATTCAAGGGGGTCGAAGTCCTAGATGATCATTTGAGAGCTTTCTCCATTTCTATGGGTCTCAAAGGCATGAGCTTGGACCTGTTTGCTTATGTCTTTCCCTTGACCTTGGATGCACATCCATCCAAGTGGTTCAGATCACTGAACAAAACAAAGCTGAATGACTAGGACTACATTAAAGAAGAGTTTCGCAAGCAGTACATATACAACACTCAACTTCCTATCAGTCTTTGTGAGTTGGAATTAACTAAACAAAACTCCAACGAAGATTTTATCACCTTCCTTAACCGAGTCTGAATGGCGATCCGCAACCTGCAGTCTAAGTACGGAGAACATATTAAATTCCAACCTATAGAGTCTTTCACAAAGCTCTACAAGGTTTGTCTACTGATTGAGGACGAGGTGCAAGCCTCTAAAAATAAAGGTTATAATAATAACAACTCTTTCAAGAACAGTAACAACAACCCTTCTAGCTCCAAGAGCAATGACGTCAATGCCCTAACTATTGAAAAGAGAGGTTATCAAAAGCCTCAAAGAACATTTACTCCGTTAGGCATGTCTCTAGAAGAAGCCTTCACTGCTTCATGCAAAGGGAGCACTTCAGCCTCTTGGCCCTACGCCAGACCCAGCTCCTGAGAATAGGTCCAAGAAGTGGAATCCTAATCCTACTCCAAGTACCATCAAGGAACCGGGCATATGACATCACACTGCTGGACTTTGAAGCATGCCCTACATGACATAGTTGAAGATGGTAGACTGCCAGTTTCGCCTGCAGCAAAAGTCAACAACAACCCCATAGGTTGTGCCTAAATAATGCAAGGGGCATAGTCATTTAGCGCTAGTCTTCTAGGTTGAGTCGGAGTCCCTCCCCTAGCCTCTTTATTTCCTTTCCTGTCGAGTCTATGTCATTTAGAACTTTGATTCTAATAAGCCTTATGTCTTATTTATTTCTAATTAATAAAATAATTGCATTTTCTTTTTATTTTCATTAGCCTTCCATCATTTTATATATGCTTCTAATTCAATGATGAAACTTAAATCACTTAATGACCTTGATTAATAAAGAGAAAAAATCAAAAAAAATGTAATAAAAAAAATGGACATACTTTGGGTTAAGAGTTATTCCCCTCTTCATTCCATGATACAAAAAGCCGTCATCCATAAGCCATCCTCATGCAACCAAGAAAATAAAAATCCCATAAGCCATCATCCTCCATGATCCTCATGCTAAAATGACCCTTCAATATGCCATAAATCACTATATAAAAAAAAAGTAAAAAAATCAATGCCAAGCAAAATAAAATAAAAAAGTGAAAGAAATTCGAAGTGCGAAATAAAAAAGAGGCAAAAGCAAAAGAAAACGCACAGAGCAAAAAAAAAAAAAGCAAAATGCAAAAAGAAAAAAAAGAAGCCAAAGGCAAAGAAAGAAAAAGTCAAGCTAGGGGGGCTTGCACACAAGTTCTACCCCTCATTCCAAAATCCTTCAATCCATCAAAACCTTAATCATGTAATCCAAATCTGTGATCCTACCTTAGCCCAACCAATTAAACCTTCATCCAAAACCTCAAGCCTCTAACCTTTCAACCTTTCATATACATTCTTAACTCTTTCTTCAAGGTATGTCCAAGCCCGCTAGGTTGAAAACCCGAAAGGCGGCCTAGGTAAAAGTTAGGGCACAAAAAAAAGTTCAATCAGATCGGGAACTACGCATGGTCTGATTCCGCAAGGATACGTTGGAATCCTCATCTCGAGGTCCGACCGCTTCAATAAAATAAAATCAAGTTCTAATGATTTGACTTTCTAGAATTCAGGAGCATACTTTTTCTAAATCCCGACATAGACTCGATTATGAACCTAGCTACGTCAAAAGCTTTCTCCCACCAACATCTATATGAGTCACAAATTTAAACTTTTTATTTTTTCAATACAAACTCTCATTGTCCCTGAAGGACTCTCCGATAATTCCATGGTCTCTAGCGATATCTGACTTTGCCTGTATCAACATCCCAAAGAAGAATCCTAAGTGAAGAACTCTGAATGCTCAATACAGATCAAGTACATTCCAATCTAGGCTCAAAATGCCTAATTCAAGACAAATTTACCCAAAGTGGGGGCTTCCTATATATGTGGTGGTTCCTGCAAGTCAAACTCTCGAAGAGTTGTAATCTACGGATCTCACTTGCGGGCCCCAATTATTTACTAAAACAGTTTTGAAAAATCTATCTACCTATCCAGATCTCCTAACCTTGCAAAACCCTGGCCTTGCATTACATTTTATACCTCCTAATTGGTCCCGACCGAAGGAAGAGCAATCGAACAAGCTAAGCCCAAAAGCATTTCAAAAATATAAAGTCTATTATTAAATCTAAGCCCAATTTTAAAGGCCCAATTAATTATTCTAGATAATTAATTGTATTTTTAATATTTTAATATTAATTATTCTTGATAATTAATTTTACAGGATATTTAGAAAATTAGGTTTTCATTCCCAAAGATAGCTGATTTCGCATTTCAAAGGATAGATTTTATCAAAGAATAAAAAAGAATCTTAAAACAATAAAAAAAAACCAGCGTAGCCAAAAAGAAAGTGTGCGTGTGGCGCAAAGCTGCGCGCCAGGCGCACAATTTTATTTTATCTTTTCGCTCCGATTTCGGTTTCCTTTGCCTGTAAATACCTCGTTTCTTCGAACGACTTTTCAGAATGCTCTCCTATGCCATAATACCTCGACATGACATTTGCTTGTGATTGCGATTTTTGCCTGTTATTAACTTGTCAAAACGTTGATGTGTATTGCACCTAAAATCGTGTCTAAAAAGATCGTCAAAATTGACCAAACCTTCGCCGAATTGGCAAATTGCATGCTGGAGGGCAATGCGCCAAAAACACCAAGGTGCGGCGGGCGCACAACCCTGCACCTGATGCATAGGCTTCGCCCCGAGCGCACTCTGGTACGGTGTGTGGCGCACAACTTTTTCGTCTCATGCTATTGCCAATTCGGCTATCGTTTAAGTCAATAAAGTTTGTCAATAAATCCGTCATAATGTCATGTTCGTCGCCGTGTCCCGAAATTATGTGGAATTAGCCAAAATCTCGCCTAAATTGCCAGATAGCATGACGGGGAGTAGTACGCCAAACGCATTGAGTTACGCCTGGCGCACCGCATTCGTGCCGGACGCACAGGCTACGCGCGACACACAACGTTATTGCGAGGCGTTCATCCTGTACATCTCATGTTTTTGTCGATTTAGTCGTCGTTGTGGTCAATTCTGTATTTTTTTCCGTCTACATTCATGTAGAGTCATGATCGTTCTTTTGTCAAAAATCAAACTCCACTAATTCAAACAAAAAAAATCAATCTCTTCATACATATCATCTAAGGTTGAGTCTATCCTAAAATGTGCATCTAGAAAAGTGATCATGGTAGAGTTAGAGTCATCATGCATGTCTACCTTGTTCCATCTCATAGCATCTCTAATAAATCTTCCTTATCAATCCTACCCTATCATATTCCATCTCCTTCAAAAACATATCTTTTTCAAAATCAACCCTACACCCTCTTCTTCTATAATTTTTTTTTCGAAAACATTTACTAATCATCATCATACCACCTATTAAAAAAAATCATTTCAAAATTAATCCATCATGTTTTCCAATAAAAGATAAAAACAAAGGATCCCTTTCAAAAACGAATTTCGAAAATTATAAGCCCAATCCAGATACCTATAATCCAATCCAATCAACCCAATCCCAATTCATTTGCATTCATCCTAGGCCCATCTAAGTTTGATTCCTTGCATTCATTTTAGGCCCATGTGCATTAGAATTCATTTGCATTCATCCTAGGCCCGTCTAGGTTTGATTCCTTGCATTCATTTTAGGCCCATGTGCATCAGATTCCATTTGCATTCATCCTAGGCCCATCTAAATTTGAGTCCATACATTCATATTAGGCTCACTAGCATTAGAGTCCATCTTAGGGCCATATAAGTCTAGCCCATGTCAAAATTTAGGCCCATTTGCATCTTTTGTGTGAACCCTAGTCTATGTCAAGCCAAATCTAAATCTAAGTCTAATCCCAATCCATTCCAATCTAAGTCCAATGCTAGTCCATTTCCAATGTCAAGCCTATGTGCATCTCCAAGTCTAACTTCAAACCAATATAGGACAATTCCAAAGTTAGGTCCATATAAGGCCCAACTCATATCCTGAGTCTAGTTAATTCCAATTCCCAACCCATATAGGACGAAGACCAAATTTTAAAACTCTAACCTCTAAGTCTAGCGAAGCTAGCACTTATTAAAGACCACATAGGTAAATCCTAAGTCTAGTGAAGCTACTCACCCTTTAAGACCATAATGGCACCCTTTGAACCTAGTGAAGCTAGTTATCCTTAAGACCATAAAGGCACCATTTGAGTTTAGCGAAGCTACTCACCCTTTAAGACTATAACGGCACCCTTTGAACGTAGTGAAGCTAGTTATACTTAAGACCTTTGTCATCTCCATGATCCTCATAGTCAAATAACAATTCAAAGCTCCACGAAAAACCTTCCAATACCCAAAACCATAAAAACTTGTGTGCAAGCATCAGTACATAAAAAATTAATGCCAGTCAAAAATAAAATAAAAAGTGAAAAATATTCCAAGTGCAAAAAAAAAGCAAAAGAAAAAGAAAACGTACAAAGCAAATGCAAAAGCAAAAAAGAAAAAGCCAAAGGCAAAAAGAAAAGTCAAGCTAAGAGGCTTGCAGACAAGTTCTACCCCTCGTTTCAAATCCCTTCGATCCATCAAAACCTTAACGATATAATCCAAAACCATAATCCTTACCTTGGCTAATCCAATTAAACCTTCATCAAACTTCAAACCTCTTACCTTTCAACCTTTCCTAACTCCTTCTTCAAGGTATGTCCAATCCCGCTAAGTTAAAAACCCGAAAGGGTGGCCTAGGCAAAAGTTATAGTACAAAAAACAACAAAAAAAAGAGAAAAAATCAGATCTAGAACTATGAATGGTCTTATTCCGCAAGGATAGGTAGGAATCCTCATCTCGATGTCCGACCGCTTCAATAAAATAAATTAATCAAGGTCTAATGATTTGACTTTTTAGAATTCAGAAGCATACTCTTTCTAGATCCCGGCATAGAGTCGAGTCTGAACCTAGCCGCGTCAAAGCCTTTTACCACCTATATTTATTAAAGTCACAAAGTTAATCCCTTTTATTTTTAAATCCAAACTCTTCTTGTCCCTGAAGGACTCTCTGATGATCCCATGATCTCTGGTGATATTTGACTTTGCCTGTATCAACTCTCCAAAGAAGAATATCTAAGGAAGAACTTTGAATGCTCAATTCAAATCAAGTACATTCTAATCAAGGCTCATAGTGCCTAAATTCAAGACAAGCTTACCCAAAATGGGGGCCTCCTATATATGCGGTGGATTCTCCAAATCAAACTCCCGAAGAGTTGTAATATGCGGATCTCACTTGCGAACCCTGATCATTGCCAAAATAGTTTTCGAAATTCATTTTATCCCTCACCTCGCACTATATTTCATCTTTCCTAGCCTTGCATAACCCTGACCTTGCATGACGTTTCATAAAGATAGCTCCCGCGATGAAGGATAAAGATTTGTGGTGGTGTGATAGTGACGGAGAAGAAGATTTCAAGGTGTGGCAGTGTGGTGGTGTGATGGCGGAAAAGAAGATTCAGTGGTGGTGTGCTGGTGCATCGTGAGCTATGGAGCGGCGATGTGGTGGTGTGGTGGTATGGTGGTGCTGGTGCGTTAGGAAGGGTGGGAGGAGGTGGAGTGGTGGGTGCAGGTCAGGTTTTAAGGGGGGAGAAGAGAGAAAGAGATAATGTTTTAATTTACTTGCCCTCTTCAACCCATAAAAAAAAAGAGAAAGAAATAATAATGATACTCCCTCCGTTCCTTATTGATGTTCCTAGTTTGACTTGCACATTTGTCAATGCACATCTTTTACTATACATATTTGTAATTACTTATTTGTAAAAATTATAAAAATTTGATATTATCAAAGTACTAATTGAGACGAATCAAACAAGACCCCACATGACTGTTTTTTCTTATATATTGAGAAAATTTTAGAAGATTCAACGTTATTCCATATAGTGCAAAGATTCCAACTATATAGGAACATCAATAAGGAACGCAGGGAGTACAAGTTTGCTGAAAAAATGACATAAAAGTGAGAAATAATGATATCATTTTTCTTGTAAATGATATCAGTTTGTGTAATAATGATTAGGTATATATATAAAGAGTTGAAAAATAATGATAAAGTAGGGGAAAATGATACAAGTTTGATGAATAATGACATAAATTAAAACTGAGATATAATGATATCCTTTTTCTTATAAATGATACTACCTCGGTTTCCTTTTAATCTGCACACTTTCCTTTTTGGTTTGTTTCTTTTTAATCTACACACTGTTGCTTTTTCTATTTTTGGTAACATATCACATCTACTTTCTCATCTTTTTCCACCCATGTCATCCACTTTTTAATATTTTAACCCACTTTTTAGTTCTCTCTCTCACTTTTCAGTTTCTCTCTCCACCTTTATAGTTTATCTCTCATACTTCTGCACTTTCTCCTTGGTTCTCTCCCAAAGTAAAATGAGTAAATTAAAAAAAACGGAGGTAGTATTAGTTTGTGTGTATATATATATATATATATATATATATATATATATATATATATATATATATATATATATATATATATATATATATATATATATAATAATAATAATAATAATAATAATAATAATAATAATAATAATAAAATACGGGGAAAATAATACAAGTTTACTGATAAAGTATATAAAGAATTGACAAATGATAAGAAAATAGGGAAATTGACATAAAAGTGAATAATAATGATATCATTTCAATTATAAATGATATCGGTTTGTGCAATAATGATAAGGTATATGGTGAGTTGAAAAGTAATATACGAAAAAAATATACAAGTTTGCTAAAAAATAACATAGAAGTCAGTAATAATGATAATAGAACATACCAATAATGACATGAAAGTGTTTTATTAATGACATGAAACAAAATTAAAAATGATATGAAACACAACAATATATAGTGATATGAAAGAGTTTTATAATGACATGAAACAGTTATGTTAGTTCGCACATGTGAGATGTTACACGATAAGTTATAATGTAACACGTTACACCTAAGAAGAACTCAATGTTAATAGCTTGGCCATTTCCAACTTTTCAAGCGATGCTAATACTATTGTAGATTTCCCACCCAAATAAAGTATTTAACCAATCTTTTTTGACCTTTTTATTGTATTGTTACAATAAAATAAGAAAATACATTTTCAAATTACAACTAAAATATAAACAACAAAAATGCTCGGAACATATCTATAATTAGTTGTAGTTTCATTAGTCCTCAAAAGTTATAATTAGATTACGAGGTTAAAAAAATTAAAAGATCTTATAAATTATTATATGGGTAATCATTGTTAAACATAAATTAAAAGTAAAGTTATCAACCCTTAAAAACTAAAGTTAAAATTAGCATGAATTTGTAGGTGCCTATATTATGTACTAAATAAAATAAGCAATACATATTCAAAATACAAAAACTACACATAAACGAACTACTGTTAAATATTGTTAAAATTGGTATGTGTAGTTCCCATAGTGGATGAAAATGAAAGACAAAAAAATGCAACAATAAAGGAGGAAATGGAGTGATAAGAAAAGACGTCAAAGACAATCACTCACACCAGAACAAAGAGGACGTGCAAATGAAAAAAGACAATTAGAATATGCTCGTGGATGTGAAGAAAACATTGTTGTTTCTCAAGATGGTCAAACTCAAACAACCTCTGCGGAAGGTTATTGTGTGATTGAAAATTGTAATGATGCTTCAAACTCTTCACAAGTTAGAAGACCCATGACAAACATTACTAATTATGATCATCGCGACAATAGAGATCGACGAGGAAGACATGATCGTAAGGGCTCTAAAGTTCATAAATTAAAGTAGAAATATACGAATGATCATTTAATGTACTTATAAAATATAAACCTCTTTGATTATGCAGAACACCTCATTGGTGAACTCCGTTCACTCGACACGCTAGCATATATTGAAAATCAAAATCAAATGTTTAATCAAAGTTATGGTGACTTTGCAAATGGAAGTAGCTTGCCTAATCGATTCTTTTGTGTTGGAGAAAGTAGTATAACCAATGCAAATATATTGGAACCCACATCAGATGCAAGAGACAATCTACACTTAGCTAAGACAGAAAGTGAAAGTTGTTTGCCTGATCAATTGAATAGATACAATGCCAACAACATACCAAGTCTCATCTCTGATGATATAAGGGATTGGAAAGTGTAAAGACAGGGTTATCGAAATTGTGCAAGAAAATAACACCTTCACAAGGGGCGTCCATATTCAATTTGCCTACAATGACAACATGTTCACATTGTCAAGCACGCCTGTTTCGATCTTAATCTCCTGAACTTTGCTGCTCAAATGGGAAGGTCAATCAACCTGAGTTACCATTGTCATTTGATTTATTTGACCTGTTCTTTGATCAGTCGGATGATGGGACTCATTTCAGACAAAACGTTCGTAAGTATAACTGTGTGGAATGCAAGCATCCAATTTGAGATGAATTGCACTCAATCAAGACAAGATACGTGCTGATTTGTACAAGGGTTTAGAGGATTCTCTTAATGCTGGAGAGCATAACACAGGTTCAGATTGATTTAGCTAACCAACTATCCTCATAATTAAACTAATCCCTTCAATGAACATTAAATTTTTTATCAATAAATTTTCATCTGCAGTGAATGTTGGTCGAAGGGCGATACTATCGTCTTCATTCATAGGAAGCCCACGAGATATGCACCAGAGGTACCAAGATGCCAAGGCCTTGGTACAAAAGTTTGGCAAATTGGATAAATTTTTGACAATGACATGCAATTCATCTTGGTCAGAAATACAATCAGAATGATTGCCTGGACAAGTGTCAAACGATCGACCAGACCTACTGACAAGGGTGTTCCATGCTAAATTTGAAGAGTTGAAAAAAGATGTTCTAAAAAGGAGAATACTCGGAAAGGTGGTTGCTTATGTATATGTAGTTGAATTCCAAAAGAGGGGTCTTCTGCATCTTCATAAAATTAATACTTGAACAGGTTCTCCATCTATTAAAAACTAACCCACATTGCATTTAAATACTCTTCTAATTTTCGAAGCCCATATCAAATAGAGAAAATAAATGTACAATTGTTTACGTTAATGCAGCCAAATAGACGAACTCGAGCCGTGGAAAAAATATTCCCAAAACTTGGATACAAGACCTTTTCTTGGATCTTACCTCCACCAATTGGATAGTTCAATCCATATCATTTTTATACTATTAGCTATTTGCTATATGTCGATTGGGCAGAGGAGTGCATATGGTTAGACAAGCACCATGAAGGCAAATTACGCAATTGAACCACAATATATTAGATGTTCATTCACTTTCTTTGTTATTACATTGTTGGACTATGAATATGTTTTTCTGTAGAAAAACTTTGTAAATAATATTTCTATAAATAATACTAGATGAAATTACGCAATTAAATTAATTTTGATAACGATTTCGCACACATAACATGCATATAAGGTAGTATAAGACTATGGTGGCCTAATTGTCCGAGAAAGAATATACGGTTTTTTCACCAAATACCCCTGACAAATAAATTTATTCACCAAATACCCCCACTTTTTTCAAAATTCACCAAATACCCCTGACCTTTAAAAAAATTCACCAGATACCCCTGACATTTCAAAAAATACCAAAAATGCCCTTTTTGGCTAACGGACGTTAGTGCTCCATTAATTAATTAACTAATTAACCTAAAAATCCTAATTAAACCCTAATTAAACCTAAAAAACCCTAAAACTCTAACTAACCCTAAAACCCTAACTAACCCTAAACCCACCACCAAGCCCACCACCCTCCCACCCCACCACCCCCCACAACTCCAATCCCACCAGCCCCCCCCCCTCCCCCGCCGCCGCGCCTCCCTCCCAGACCACCCCCGGCCCGCTGCGCCTCCCCAGTCCAGGCCACCCCGGCCGCATCCCTTTCCCCTTCCCCAAAGAAATCGGTTGCCCCACCCCTCCCCTTCCCCCGCGAACTCGGTTGCTCCCACTCCCTCTCCCCGCCGCCACCCCTAGCCCACCGCGCCTCTCCCTCCCGACCACCCCGACCTGCATCCCCCTCCCCTTCAATTTAACAAAAAGAATTCAACAATACTACAATAGTACCAAAAATTCAATTCAATAAATTCGGGTATAAAATCATAGCAAATATTCGAACAAATTCGCAACTAAAAGATGTAGATTAAACAAAATCACCGTCGTGGTGGTGGTGGTAATAAGCGAGACGTTGCGGTGCCCGGTGAGTTGGTGACTTGGTGGTCGTGCGGTAGGACTTCGGAGGTCGCGGGCTAGTGACGTGGTTGACGAAAAAAAGTCGTGGTGGTCGGTGATTGGTGGACGGTGGTCGAGAGAGAAAGGGAAATATCGAGAGACCGAGATAGAGAGAAGGGAGTGAAAGCCACGAGTTCGAGAGAAGATGGCTACCGGGTCGGTGGTTGTGCGTCGGAATTGCAAGTTGTGGTGGGGTTGGAGTTGTGGGGGGTGGTGGCTGAGGGTGGGGTGGGAGGGTGGTGGGCTTGGGGGTGGGTTTAGGGTTAGTTAGGTTTTAGGGTTAGTTAGAATTTTTAGGGTTTTTAGGTTTTTTTAGGTTAATTAGTTAATTAATTAACGGAGAACTAACGTCAGTTAGCCAAAAGGGCATTTTTGGTATTTTTTGAAATGTCGGGGGATATCGTGAATTTTTTTAAGGTCGCAGTATTTGGTGAATTTTGAAAAAAGTGGGGTATTTGGTGAATAAATTTATTTGTCTGGGGTATTTGGTGAAAAAACCGAAGAATATACTACGTGATCAAACAGAGTTAAACTTCCTTTCAAAAACGTACGTGATCAAACAGAGTTCAACTTCCTTTCAAAAACGTATATGTCCTCAATTTTAATTAAGGATTTATCCGCTTAATCCACACGAGATGAGAGGGGAAGTGTTAAATATCTGCCATCATCAAATTTCAAGTTCTCTAAGTAACTTAACCATTTCTCGCTATGTCGTATTAGTAGCGTAATGCAGATATCATATTGGCATCTATTTCCATAGCCAAAGATAGTATAACCAAAATACAAAGAGCATAATAATGGGTGCTCTTCACCTAATGTTAACCAATTAGAAGTACAAGGAACTGCCTACACAATGCTTCACATTACTCCATTCTCTCCATCCCTAGATATATGTATATGCCAATATTTGAGAAGCACAAAACTTTAAGACCAACTTTTTTTTCCACAATCATCTCTCTATTCCACTCATTACTTTGGTAATTGGTATGTGACAAAACTCTTCCTTGCCTTCCCTAATCGCCTTCTTTTCCTTTACAATTTCCCCCTTTAGACATAGAACACAGATGATATATGCTGATCAACAGAGCCATCTATACTTCCCAAAAAATAGAGGCCTACAGGAGCTCAGTGCTTGGCCACATAACCTTTGTCGCAAAAAATAATTAGTGCTATATTTTCAGCTTAAAGAGTAGAACGTCATTGGATGGATCACCAATATCTTGTCTGAAGCAGAGAAGAGACTCAAGATCCCATGACACTGGGAGTTGCTTTAGCCAAATGACCCTTAATGTTTCCCGTAGCTGGTCCAGCAGAGGCTTTGTTGTCAGCTCCTGCAAGAGATTTTTTTATCTGCCAAGATAAGGGACAGAAGTACAAACAACACAGTTAATGCGAGGGAACATTAGATTCCAATGAAGCATTAGAGTGACATCTACAATGCAAAATTATCAAGTACCAGTGATAGGCGCTCTTTGTGGACGTCATTAACAACCTATGAAAACAATTTCAAACATCAATATGATAAAGACAATAAGAAATGTAAAAATGAAAATGGACCTCTTCACACATCTTGATAGATTAATCTCATGTTTTAGTTATTCAAGAATAATCCCAAAATATATGGGAACCTTGTCAAAATAGTCCTTAGTGTTATTTATAAAGTGTTGTTGTGTTGAGTCCAATATATATAGAAAAATCGAAACACTTTAGAGTTTAAAGAAGGTGAAGGTTGGCATTATTCCTGAATTAACAAAAGGTGGGATCTATTTAAGATGTGACGGGTAAAACTTGAGATTATTTACGTCACTGAAGTTTGCTTAATCATTGTTTTATTAGATAGTTGCTTACCGGTTTCTTATAAGTCTTGATTTCATCTCCACTAAACCCAGGAAGTGTCATATTCCAAGTTCTTTCTGCATTAACATACACATGATCGCAATTTAGGATCCAGGAAGCAGCTGTTGCTACCTATATATATTTGACATGTTAGTACATGTAACAAAAATTTACCATCACATATCACTAACCTAGATGCAGCAGTATGTCCTTTGCTTCCAGTGTATTGGACTTCCTATGTTTGGCCAATGAACAACCAAATGTGGTAACCTGCTCAAAAAAAGCGCAGATGAACATGAGAAAATCATTAATTTGATGCATGTGAAATTTGACAATGTAAACTAAACATGTTTCATATATGTTCAATTAAAAAGGGTCCAATGTGCATACTGCTGGTTTGAGGGTAATGACTCCCAAAGACATGCTTCAAATAACAAAGAGGAAGAAAGAAACAAATTTATCAAACATATAGGATTACAACACATTAGTACATTATATTAATTTATCATTAAGGGTTTGCCTCAGTCTGTAGCATCCAAGCTGCAACACAGTTAAGGCCTTGGAGAGTGCATGTCATTCAATACATCCTCATAACCAACAGGAATTGAACAATATGCACAAGTGATGCAAGAAGCTCAATGAAACAATACTTCTAGCTACAGAAAAAAAGACAAAAAAATTGATAGCCAAAAAGAGGGAGGGTAGAAGAAAATATCATCTATTGCACTCACTTCATGTGTGCCTTGTTTATGGAATAATTGACAAACATTATGACACGAGATAAAATCACTGAGAGGGGAGGTTCAAACTCACTGAGTCAATAAAATCTTCAGCAATATCAACCAGAACATCTTCAACTTCAGGATTTAGTCTCTCAGATGGATCAATCTGTCGACAGAGCAAAGGGTCAATAAATTTTTAAGAGAAGTAGGAAAATTCAAGGATAAGAAGGACAAAAAGAGGATGATAAAAACCATTCACCTGGTTCACAAGTTCCTGGATGTTTCTCTTGCTGAGGATTGTGCTACAAGGTTCAGAAATTTCTGCAGCATTTGTATTGTCAATTGGGACAGAATGAACAATGCTTGCTAGCCCCATTGCTGGCGATGGAGGTTTCTGGTTTGCTGAGCCTTGCACTCTGACAGTTAGTTGTTGATTAGCTAAAGGTTGTGAAACTCTTGACGATGGGAGCTGTTGTCCGAAATTCTCTTGGGACTGATTTGGTGCTGGGAAATGTTGCTGTTGTTGTGAAGAAGGCAATAATTGCTGTGGTTGTGAAGTTGATTGCACGGGCTGAGGTGATTGCTGAGAAATATGAGATCTCTGCTGCAATGTTTGGGAATTCACCTGTGGTCTAAAAGATTGAGATGGCAAAGGGGGTCGCACATGTGGAGCAGATAACCATGGCTGATGCGGTGACTGCTGGCTTTGTGATGTATTGGGTGTTAATGTACTTGGGGGAGCTACAGAAGAGGTTCTCATCATGCTATGTCCTAGGAAATTCTGAAAATATAGAACAGAATTAGAATATAATACCATTACAAAGTCTAGCACACAGAGTACAAAGAGCTTAATTATAAGCAAGTAAAATAAAAAGTTTCAGTGGAAATAATAAAATTTAACTACAAAACCAACAATAAATTATAACAGTGAAGAATACAACCAAGAACACAAATAATGATCAACAATTAGCAGTAGGATCAAAAGGCAACTAGTAGAAGAGCAAGCAAATTGACTATGAGGGCCACTAAGAAAAAGGAGTAAATAAATATACTAATTAAATGGATGGGTTGTAAAAACATGACCCACCTTTAGTAGGGCCTTTAATTAGAAGGATTAATTGATAGGGATAATCCCATCTTTGACCGGTATGCTCAAAACAGTCCAACCTTCAATTAATCTCAAAATAATCCACCTTTGCACCTCACCTTCTCAAAATAGTCCTTAACCTGTTGATAACCAGTTTAATAGGTAAAGCTTAACACGTGTAGTTTTTCTATAGGTCTAGAGTTTTAAATTATAATTTCCATTATTAAAAAACAATTCTCTCTTATACCCTCCCCCTTCCCCTCAAGCGCCTCCCTCTCTCTCTCCTCCACCTTGCCACCAACACCCCTCCACTACCCTCTCTCTCTCCTCCCCTCTGCCACCGTTTCTCTCTCCTCCTCCCAACGCCCTTTCTCTCTCCTCCCCTCCACCGTCCTCACTCTCCTCCCGAATTTCTCCCTTTTATTAAACACATACCCTAGAGTTGTTGACTTCCAAGTCAAACACACACCACCCCTTCCCTTTCTCTCTCCGTCGGACGTCCGTCGACGTCCAGTCAACAGTGGTATGCTCCACTCCACTCCAAAAACCTCCAAAATATCCCACCATCAAACAATGATAACGGAACTTCCATTCTCTATCAATTCATTTGCCACCATTCTTCAAAGACAAATTTGATTTGATCTTGTCTGATTATATCTTGTTTTTATTTAATACTTATTGTAGATGTCGTTTGGCCTTCAATTAATGATATTTCTCTTTCAAAAATATAAAAAAATTCCCACCTCTCACTCAAACCCAACTTCATCATCATCGTCAACAACGTCACTCTCCCAGCAAAAACCTAAGTTCTCCAACATAGGAGGAGAGACCCTGTTTTGTATCATCATTGGAAAAGGCAGCTGTAATTCGACAACGACGAGAAGACACCGGATCACAGAATTTGCATCGCCGACGACCTTCCCCTTTCCCTCGTTGCAACAAGTGAGTAATTATCGTCGTCGCCAATTCCAAAAACCCTAACCCTAATAATAATTCTTTGGAGGAAAGAGAAGATGCTTCGCCGGTCCAACTTATGTTGATGAAGGTTTTCGAGAGAAAATTGAAGGTAAATGAGGACATGAGTAAGAAAAATTGAGAAGGATGAAGATGAGAGAGTGGCGGGTTTATGGTTCGGTTGAGTGGGATTTTTTGGTTGTGGGTGAGTGGTTTCATGTGGGGTTGGGTGGATTTCGGGTTGTGGGTTTTGGGTGGTGAGTGGGTGGTTTCATGTAGGCCTGGGTGGATTTCGGGTGGTGGGTTTTGGGTGGTAGCTGGGTGGTTTCATGTAGGGCTGGGTGGATTCTGGGTGATAGGCTTTTGGTGGTGGGTATGGGTAGTTGGGTGGGTTGAGGATAGGAAGGAGAGAGGAGGTTGTTGGAGTAAAAGAGCCCATTTTTAAAAGATAAGGTGTAAAGAATAAAGATAGGATTATTTTGAGATTAATTAAAGGTTGGATTGTTTTAAACACCAGCTAAAGGTGGGATTATTTCTACCAATTAATCCTAACTAGAAAACCACATTTAAGTGCCGAAATTACAATAAAGCCATCCTTAGGCAGTTTTCATCGACCAAACCTTACATTTAATATGAAGAGCAACCTAGGTGACAATCAGGCCCACTAAGAAAAAAGAGTAAATGTATTAGAGGGTTGTTAGAAAGAAAACTCCTTTTAGTGGGGCCTTCAACTATAATACCACCTTTAAGTGCGAAGGTTAACTACATGAAGCAAAACAATATCTTCGAGATATAACCTTAACCCTACCAGACTACCAAATTATATAAACATTAAAAAAAGTATTGCATATAGCCATATTTACTCCTCTTAAGTTCATTTTTTTTCTTTAAAAAAAAAAAGAGTTCAAAACCACAAGTTGTTGCAATCCACAAAATTATCTATGAGAAAATCAATACATGATCGTAAATATGAAAAAGCAACCCACAAGTTTCCCATTAACTCAAAACAAACTGAAACTATACACAAGAAAAGCTACTTCCTCCAATTCTTCTCGAAAAACCCTTGTTTCAAGATAAATAAAAAGTTCTATAAGCATCATGATGAATATTGTTGACATCAATCATCCGAATAGTGCTGATTCTTTTCGTAACATGATAAAAGACCATTGTATGGTAATCTCTATCTCTTATCCCAAAAGATACTTTCTCTAAGGCTCTAGAACTATGAACCTGATTCCTTAACTAATAGAGATCCTTAAATTATTTGTTCATTCACTCACGTTGAGAGATTGAACAAAATTTAAGAAGAAAACATAAACATATTCTCTTGTATAAGACAATCAAAAGTTAAACCCTCACTGAGAAAAAGCTAATTCATATCAAGGCACCTAAGATATCTCTATTCCACTCTTTTTAAGGCATGAAGTCTTTCAAAAAAATGGAACTCTTACAACTCATAGCATGGAACCTCGTACACCAAGGCCTCAACAAAGACACAAAACCACACTCCTCCTTTACTAATACATTATAAACTTGAATGACTTTAAGATAAAGAGCTCAAAGAACTTCCAGAAGTTACTCCAAACCATAAAGAGAAACCACTTTGACCATGTGAACTAGAAAATCCTAAAAGGCAATAATTGAGGTTACAATGTGATGAAAGCATAAAGCTTGGACATACTGAAAGTAAGCATTCCACCAGAATCTGACCACAAAAAAGTTCCCTCAAACACCAGAGAATGTGCCCAAGGGACATTAATTCCTCCCCTTAGTTTTAAAAGGCGCAAAGCGAGGGGGGGCGCGAGGCGAAGGCGCGCGGATCTCGTAGGCGAGGCGCACCTTTATTATTTTTTTTATTGTTTTCAAAGAGCCTCACTAAAATTAGATATTTTATTTGAAATAAACAGAAAATGGAAAAATAAAGGCTCATTGACAATTTGACAACTGACATTCGGTCAAGCCACAAGTACTTCTCTCTTTCAAAAAAAAAAAAAGAGACAAGTTACTAATGAGGGCCTCATAGGGCAAGTAAAGACAAAAAGAAAGAGTAGGATATAAAAAAGGAATATATAGAACTTTAACATTTTTACTCTAGGGCTTATGTTATACTCCAGCACATCGAAGACCAAGAGTCCAAGAGAGCCTCCAGTCAAACAAAAAAAAATACAGATCACCAAACGCAGATCGGAGAGAGAGAAGAAGAGAACTGCCTCGATAAGTTTGACCGGCTACCAACGCCAGTAGAAAGTATCGGAGTATGCTCGCCGGCGTTGTCTGTCATGGTCAACGAAGCAGCGGCCAATTGCTCTCCACTCGCAAGCTAGGATTTCTTCAGAATTTGGGGTTTTCGATTTAGGCTCCAAATTGAAGCAATTAAATGCAATTATATTAGGGGTTTTGCTCGAATTAGGCTTTTGAAGGCTGGGTTTGCTTTAATTTGAGAAATTTTCTTTTTTTTTTTGAAATTTTAACTCGGATTTACCCTCTCTCACGCCTCATCGCTCAAAAGCGGTGCACCTTGCGCCGCCCCAAAAGGCGGCAAAAGCGCGCCCTTGGCGTCGCCTCTCGTGTCGTTTTGGCTGGCCCCTCCACTAGACTTTTTAAAACTAAAATCCTCCCACTAGACATGGCGGATGCAATCCGCATTTATACCATGAATCATGGCAAGACCCACATAGAGTTTATCACAGGGATTAAAGTAATAAATAATGAGAAGAAACCCCTCTCCTAGCCGGGAACTAATTTTAAGCAGACAAGCACCAAATATTGATAACTAAACAACCGAGTACTAAAGACTTTATACTGGTTATCATTTCTCGACTTTTTGTGAATTGCAAATCACATAAATTTACACAAGTCAACTAAGATCTCCTCTTTTAAATAAGAATTTGAGCTCATTTATCTATGCTGCAAGTAGCGATATTTTCATTTCCCACAACTAAGTACCTGTTTTATAATGCAAGTGGTGTTAATTCTTTTTCCACTACTAAGTACCCTTTTTATTTTCCATAGACCATAACAACAAAATTAATTTCCATACTATTGGAATGTAATGTTATGTACCATCTTTCTAGCTCCTTGCATTGAAAAGACAACAAAAAAATAGCAAATCTCACTAGATTCCACCAACTGGAAACACTAAACCTGAAACCGAAACCAAATCAAAAGTAGCTAAACATTAACCTGTGGAACAGAAGGCAAATTATTGGATGTAATCAGAGGTCTGATTCCCGCTGCTGTCTGGACTGGTCTTTGCTGATGGAGAGAAGAAGGTACGACCCCGCCAGGTTGTATTTGAGAGCCTATCATCCCCATGCTTGACACTCCATGCATTGGAGGCCTTGACTGCAAAAGATTTCAAATTTTCAACAAAAGAAATAAATTAATTGAAACAAAAACAGTTAGATGAACAACGACAGGATATTAGAGGTAGCATGACCAGAATTACTTGAATAGATATCTGTCATAATTATCATTACACCAATAACATACGAGCATTCCTAATCCAGCCCCCACTAGATAAATCATACTTTCACCAAAATATTAAAAGCTATAAACAGGATAGTTTTAGACTGTTTAAATTTCATCAAATAACCTAAAGCAACATTCTTTTTAAAACCCTCACAAAGATCACTATCGACAAAGCTGGAAAAAAAGTCAGGGGAGGGAAGGGAATAAGAACCACAGAACATAACTTCTAAAAAAATTATAGTCCCTGTAATCTAAGCATTTTGCTTTAATTTTAGAATAATCATGGTGCATTCTTGTCAACCCATCAAAACAAAAGATATCCAAGTCATGAAACCAGAGAAAATAATTATTCAATGACAAACATCATAAAATCGACACGAAGAAAGTGAGTTTAACTAACCGGAGTAGGGGAGGACGAGGAGACAACAGAAGGGTCAGGGACACTGACAGGGTTGCGTGGAAGGGCACCACCATACTGAGCACCGAAAGAGGAAGAGAAAGAGGAGGCCGATTGGGAAGAAACGGGAGGAGGGGTGGGGTGGTGGGCCGGCACTCCAATTGCAATCCCACCTCTTTGAGGAAGAGGAGCCGAAGAAGAAGTAGAAGTAGGTAAAGAAGTGGAAGGAGAAGCCTGAAATTGAGAGGGAAAGTGAGAGAATTGGGAAGTGGGTTGAGACCAAGGTCTACTATATGGGGCTCCCCTGTTGTTTGGTTGTGGTTGTTGGGTGTAAGGTGGAAGAGAATTTGTGGGGTTGGGGTTAGAGTTAGGGATTGGGATTGGGATTGGGATTAGGGTGGAAGATGAGACAGTCGGAGGAGGTTGTTCTGGTTGCAGTTGTGGTTGTGGTTGAGGTTGAGGTTGTGATGGGGGGAGAGAGGGAGGAGGAGGCGGTTGTGATGAAGGTGGCTGTGATTGTTGTTGGGGTTGGGATGGGGAAGGAGAAGGAGAAGAGTGAATAGAGAGTGGTGTCGAGGGTTGTGATGACGGTGTGGGTGTGGATGTGGGTGTTGGTGTTGGTGTTGGTGTTGGTGTTGGTGTGGGTGTAGGTGTTGGCGGTGGTGGTGGGTCCATCGAAATATATGTGAATGGAAGTGAAAATGGCAGTTGAGACTTGTCACTTCTGAGTCGTGGCTTGTAGTTGTGGCTATAGGTTTATGGATTTTGACCCTGGGTTTGTGGAAACATGGAATTATTTAAGATTGTTGAATTCAATTTCGGGAACTGGAATGTTGGAATCCAAATTCTAGTTTTGTGTTTGGGACAGATGAGAATTTAAAGTTTCAGAAGTTCAAAAAGAAAACATAGGACTAAAATATACTACTCTGCCTAATTCCGAGCGCTCGGTGGAGCCGTAGGTTCATTCCCTCTTTTGCTCATAATGTACGATGTAAACCTGAAAATTGAACATGGGAAAGATGAAACAATTGCAGATTACAAGTGGGAAAAAAATGTATGAGATGAAAAAGGAATACTTAAAAAATTTAAAAGGTACAACATTAGGAATAAGCTTGGCCAGGAAAGTAAACAAAAAATTGAGGTCTGATAGAGAAAGCAGCTATATCCATGAAAGTCACCAAAACCAACAATTGATTGCTCTAAAAGAAAGAGTTGAATGAGCACAAGAGAGAGCAAAAAGACACTGAAAACATATAGAAAGAGTAACGAATAAAGGCAGAGAAATAAAGAAAAGTCTACAAGGAAAAGGAAGAAAAAGAAGAGAGAGTTACAACTTATTAGCCATAAACCAAACAAAACATAGGGATGCATTCTTCTTTAAGTGTACATGGACTTATATTGGAATAGTAAGAGGTCTAAAACTAAAATTACATCTAAGCATCCTCAATATAGTGTAAAAAACGAAGCCATAAGTATAACAGAGTGATCCTGAAATTTCCGTATATAACCTAGCAGCTAACAAATGAAACTGAAACTATTTTCAAGGTCCAGCATCAGGCCAATATCATGAACACCATGCCAAAATCCCTCAAAACACCACCAATCAAGTCTCACCAAATAGAACCCTCGAGAATTTTGATCTAACCTGAATTTTAGATTCAAAAAACATCGAACTTCAAACACTGCAGAAAGATCAAAGCAATAGAAGTTCACAATCAGGCGCCCTTTTCTTGCTCAACGAAAAACTCAAAGCAACAAAATTTCACATTAGTGTCAATCTAACACAAGGTGCAACAACAGCGTGGGCAAAAGCTAATTCTAACATACAGTTCTCAAAAATCTTAGAACAAGTGTAATTGATCATCAAAAGCAATAAAAGTTCACATTAGAGTGCGGTCTTTTCTGTTTTGTATTCCACAAAAAAGAAATTGTCCACAATTTTGGCCTTAAATAGATTCCTGGCCACAATCAAATCTATAGAACATTCAGAACAATGAAGACTTCATCTACTACCATTCAGTTACCATTCAACAAAGAAAGAACACAGATACAAAGGAATTGAGTGAACTTGATACTAAGCAAATATATTACAATCCGTCTTGCGTGGACCCGGTTCACATTAAAAATAGTGTGGACCAGGCCTAGACACGTGCCCCACTACAAACTAGTCACTCCCGCTTTTCAAAATCCGCGCGATTTTCTCTCTCTTCAATAAGATTCTCTCGCTCTAAAATTTTAACAAAAATAGTTGTTCAGAACATACACTATATCATTTTAAAATACACTATATCATGTCAAAATACACTATCATGTCAAACACTATAACGATCGATTATGATAATTTTGTGTAATATACAAATAAACTACACTATAACATTTCAAAATACACTATATCATGTCAAAACACACTATATCATGCAACACTATCATGTCAAAAAACACAGCAAAACACTATCATGTCAAAATACACTATATCATTTCAAAATACACTATATCATGCCAATATACACTATATCATGCAACACTATCATGTCAAAAAACACAGCAAAACACTATCATGTCAAAATACACTATATCATTTTAAAATGCACTATATTATTTCAAAATACACTATATCATTTCAAAAATACACTATATCATTTCAAAAATACACTATCAGGAGAGAGAAATTATCAGAGGAGAGAGAAGTTATCAGGAGAGAGAAAAGAGTGGAAGACTGAACGCGGAAAAACGGAAAGTTGTAATCATTAAAACTCACGTGAGATGGATCAGGTGCACACTAAGTTAGTGTGCACTTAGTGTGCACCGGGTTCATATTAGTTTTTTTAAATATATTAATATCATTCCAAATTCATTTTTACACAAAAAAAGCAAGGACATTCTATCACTATATCAACTCAACATTCACCAATATAAATAGCACAAGAGATATCATTGTCAATTTGCGATAGTAAATTAGGCATCCACAATTTCATCATCCCATACTTCCATTTTTGTCAAAAAAAAAAACAAATAATTAATCCACAAAATTAAGCCAGTGAGAACATGAATATATTGTATTCTGATTTATGATAAGATATCCTATTGAAATCTAAATTAATACATTCTGAAAAAATAAAAATCAAATTATCACTGTCTATTGAACAAGGCAATCAAAACTGAACATTGGCAAAATAAAGTAACAATAAAAACTTAACACTGACGAAACATAGTAATTTATCAATCTATTAAAGAACTTATCCAAGTATCAATTCATATAATTACTGAAATTTGGTAAAAAAAATGATGAAAATTGAAAAGACTCACCAGTCAACAGTGGTAGCCTCGTGCACAGAAGAAGCGAATGCGACCTGAGGCGGGGATTTTGGGATTGCGAGCAGTTGAAGTATTGAAGAAACCCTAGGTTTCCTGGGTGAGGGCTTGAGACTTGAGGGCAGAGAGAGGAGTAACCAGTTAACAGTTGTTGGATGACTTCGATCTGACTTGGAGTCGGTCTTTTTTTTGGGGAATAAACACCTGCTTCGAACCGGCGACCTACGGCTAGATCAGAACTTTCACAAAACGCAACGAAATAGTGAGCCCCTCATCTTTTGGCCACATACCAAGAAAAACATGTCTTGCGCAGCATTCTCTCAACTTTCTTTTTTTTGAAAGCTCTCAACTTTCTAACGCAAACGTCTATGTCTCTCTTTCACTTTACAAAAATAAACGTGTAAGTGCAAGGTATCGAACACTTGACCTTTGAAATGAAAAGTTAGAGCTTAACCATCACTACACTATGCATTTGTTGTCTAATGTTTCAAATAAAATATGATAAAGTCTTGTAATAATTATACTTAAATAAAAAGAGTTGAACAAGTATATACATCTCTAACACTCTTACTACGTAACTTACAAGAGAATATTGATGTCATATTCTCTTACTACAATTCATTTTAAAGTATTGTTTTCAAACTCAAACATTTCAATTTTTCTTTACTTATTATCACGTTGTGACGTGAATTTTTCAATTTCTTAATTGACAAAAAATACGAAAAGTAGCAAAATAAATAACAAAATTTAAAAATAATAACATATTAGTTTATTGTAACTGACCCGAGGCATCGCCCGGGCAAAAAAAACTAGTTTTTAGTTCATTTCTGTTCACCTCAATTTAGCTCAGCTAATTTCCTCTTACAATTTCTATTTAGTTCAGCTCACTTTAATTTCATTTCAGGTTAGCTAATTTCCCCTTACATTTTCTATTCAGTTTAGCTCATTTCAGTTTAATTCAGTTGAACCCAAAAGAATAGGGCTAACTGTCTATTTGGGATGAATTGAACTTAACTTAACTTAACTTAACTTAATTGAAGTGAGTTGACATAAACTGCACTGAAATGAGGTGAATTGAACTGAACTGAACATAATAATAATAACAATAACAACAACAACAACAACAACAACAACAACAACAACAACAACAACAACAACAACAACAACAACAACAACAACAACAACAACAACAACAACAACAACAACAACAAAGACGACGGCGGCAACAACAACAGCAGAAGCAAGAAGCAACAACAACAACAACAACAACAACAACAACAACAACAACAATAATAATAAAAATAATGATAATAATACATAATAAATATAATTTTAACATTATGGTTATTATTAAATATTATTAATATAATAACAGTAATTATTATTATTATTTTCATATCAATTATTATTAGTTATTTGTATTATTACAGTATTTCAAGATAAGGCTCACACCTACCTCTGACAAATTTTATAGTTATCATACCATCCCCTGTCTCCACCCCATATTCCCATCTACTTCGGAATGATAATCAAAATTGGTTTTACTTGAAAGGGTTCGATTTGGATTCTCAAAATGATTAGTATGTTTCATCTTGTAATGATTTGGATATTAATATTTCGTTTTATGTGTGTTTCCTATAGCTGTCGGAACTTCTTTAATGTATTTTAATTATGATGTTGGACCTTGATTGTAGTATTTTTATTTGGTGGTTGGAACCTGATTTTATGTGTTTTAATTTGGTTGTTGGAACCTGATTTTATGTATTTTAATTATAATGTTGGAACTTTTAATATATTTGTCATATGTTTGAAAGTTTCTTTGAATGTAGAATGGATGATAATATGAGACGTGCATCTATGATTATTGCATTAGTACAGCTAAGGAGATCACCTCAATCAAATGAACCAATTGATAATACCGAACCATCAATAAAGCAACCTAAAAGAAAAATGGAGGAAACTAGTGTTGAATACATATAGGGGTTTTTTGCAACAGTTTGTGTTTTTTTGTTTTTTGGCGGTTTAATTGGCTTGTTTGGATTGGTTGGAAGCATGTTGTGTTTTTTTAGTTGGTTTTTAAGCCACTATTTGCCAAAGTGTTTGGCAAAATTAATTGTGGTTGTTATCATTTTTATTTGGGTAATTTGAGGAATTAGTGTTGCCAATGAAAAAGCCAATTACCAAACATGGCCATAATGATTGTTAAATGAAAATCTCACGGTATGTAAAAAGCAACTACAACTTGATAGGAATATATTTGTACAACTAGTGAATTTGTTGTATGCAGACACATAATTGTGTCTCCCCATTTTAATACCCGATGATTTACATACCGTCGTCCTAATTGGTTCAATTCGAAGGAGAGAAATCCGAAGAGTTAGGCCCAAAACCGTTTTAAAAACTCAAAGTCTTTTTATTTATTTTAAAAGATTCCAAGCCTAATTTTAAAAAGCTCAATTACTTATTCTTGATAATAATTGTATTTTGAGCTCATTTCTATTAAAAGCCCAATTGATTGATCCTGATAATTAATTATATTTATTATTATTTTTAATAAATATTTTAAGATAAAGGATTTTATTAAAATAATATTTTATCCTCATGGGATTTTCGGATTTCAAATGATAATATTTAACAAAGATAAAAAGAATATTTTAGAGATTGGATAAATAATAAAATCAGGCCAGATTTGTGGATACGCTTCGCGCATCCTAAGGCATCTGGTGCAGCTTGTTTCGCGCACGCAACTACGAGACAGTCAGCAAAATCCAAAAACACGCAGCAAGATGTGTCAGCTCACAGCCGTCATGCAACGCATCATTGTTGTGCGCTGCACAACTCTGTTGTGTGCCGCACATCAGCTATGCGCGCAGTGCAACGTCAGATGTTATCTTATTTTTCTATTTTTCCTATAAAAATGCCACGTTCCACCCGGTTTTTGGCACGCTTTCACATTCTCACATACTCTAAGCAAACACTTTATAAACACTTCATACACTACATACTTTCTATCTTACATTGGTTTCGTCGCAAGTTTCACGATTGCTCCTCACGAAAGTTGTTATACTATAAGACCCAGGCCACACTTGTATATTCTTGAGGGTCTTTAATCTTTTCCTTTCATATATATTTATTTTGAAGTTATTAACACGCTTTTCATGATGTAGATCTTTAAGTAATTTCATGCCTTTTGTATATTTTTCTCCCTAATACCTTTTTTATATTTTTGTACATATTGCTATATTTTCATGTTTATTGATTCATCACCAGACATGCTTGTTATTGCTAATTATAAGACCTAAATATATAAAATGTTCAAATGCCTAATAATCAGATAATTTGGACAATTGGTTTAGGATCCCAGTAATATGATTACTTAATAAACATGTCACTAAAAAATTAGACTTTTGTGTGTTTAATGAATTTAAGTAGATTAATCTTTTTTGGGTGTTTGAATCAATTGCTTGGTTGTTTAATTACATAAAAGTAATCTATGAAAAGGAGAGGTGGTAGCTCAGTGGAGTAGCACCTCGAATTCCAGGGCGTTGCCTAGGGTTCGAATCTTCATCCCAACAATCTGTTGGGGAATTCACCTGTGGTGGCAATGGGCCTTTAGGCATGTTGTCTTTTGGCCTGTTTAGCCTTTGTACGCAACCTCTGAGTTGGTGTGCCCTACAGGCTAGTAGCCTAGCAGGGGTTGGTCTTCAGATCAATCAGATTTCCTAATAAAAAAAACTAATCTATGAATCGTATTAACTACATGCCAGCAATGAGCGAACGTGATTCCTGATCATATTCGTACCCTCAACCCCGAACTCGTTTTTTGGTCATTGACCAATCATGAAGTTATGACGGGGAATTCTCCATTGGATAAGTTCCTAAATTGTCCCTATGATTTCCCAGTTTTCAATTAGGTTTATGAGTATTCCTTTAAAGACTTGTTGGCGACTTCAAAAATGTTTTTCAACAAAACCCTTCGATAAGGTGGTCAGATTTGCGCTCACACCGTGTAGGCAATAAAAATATGCCTACAATTTGGCGACTTCACTGGGAGGATTCAAAATTAATGTTTGATGAGTGGGTAAAACTTAAAGAATATGATCACTACAAGAAAATAGGTTTTGGGCGACGGAATTGAAACTTAAGGGCGACAAAACGGAATGTCGTGGCCCATAGTTGAAAACAAGGGCGACGAGCTGAACTTGTAGCCCATAGTGTAAATTATGGGTGACTAAAATCGATGTTGTTGCCCAAATTCATATTTGGGCGACGAGATAAGTTTTGGGTTGCCCATTATCTTAATTAGGCAACGAAACTATGTATTTCGTTGCCCTTGTTTAGTAAATGGGCCAATTCAAATTATGTCCCGTTGCACAAACCCAAAAGAAAATAGTGGAAAAAAACCCGCTCTAATATTTTCCCACGAAATCACGTATTTCACTTCTTCAAGTGCTCATCTCCTCCTCAACTCACACCCTCTTCGGTCCGCCCTCATCTTTTTCTTTTTTCCGGTGACTTGTTGGCGCTTCCGACGACTTCGTGACGTTTCTCATGTGATGTTTCTCTGGTTATGATGGAAAATTCGATTTATAGACAATTCATCAATTCATATTCAGTCGGAATTTCGCTCATCTTAATTTCAGTACCGGGCTCTGATTTGAATATTTTTGCAATTTACTCTAATCAATTGATGCTCTTTGCTGAAGTAACAATCCAGTGGAAATCATATATATATCCTCTCATTATGCTATTATGGGTTCTCTTTGATAGAATATAATATACTTAGGATATATTTGTTCTTGGAATTATAATCTGAATTATATTTTGTACTTAGGATATATGCAGGGGAGGGGGGCTAAAGGTCTTGTTGCTTGTTGAATTTCTGCCCTAACTTTTTTTGATTATGGCAGGTGGTGAGGTGAGTGGCGGCTGGAGGTCAACGGCGAGGCTCGCGGCGAGTTCGGCAACAAGGTTGGTATCTTTTATTATTTGCCCTAACTCATGAATCAAACTCCCTTCCTATCAAACAAAACATTTGTTTACCTTGAATTATAGGTATGAATTTGTCAATGTTTTCTTGAATTGCATAGATTATTTGTTCTTATGAGTGAATGTGAATATTTTGATTGGTGTTTTTCAAGTTCAATGCGTTTCTTTCTCTTTCACTCATATCCCTTCTTTTTTCCCTTTGGTTCAAGATTTTCTCCGAATCCTATAGTCTTCCAGCTATTGTGCTATACTCTATAGTTTAACGTTGTGGGATGGTTGAGGAGGATATCAACATTCAACAAAATAATGGAAGCCTCTGTTTTGTTTTGCTGAGGGTACTTAGCATTTTAGGTAGTTAGGAGTTCCAATATGATCTGAAAGGCTCTTTGTTGCTAAATGTGATTCTTTATTGGAGATAATGATAAACTAGAATCGATATTTGAAGTTTCTTGATATTTATCTTATTCTAGGAGATTAAGTTCAGCTTATCAACTATGTGCTTATTAGTGTACTGGGTTTAGGTTATTTCTCTGCTTAAATTTTTGTTGAACATGTCTATAGAGCATTTTTGTTGCTGGTATATATTACAGCTTTAAACTTGGCTACTGGGAGAAGGTGTGTTCTCCAAAGGAACAATGGGGTTTAGGAATAAGGAGAGTTTAATATTGGTATGTGGCTATAATGGGAAAATATTTTTGGGAAGCAAGATAATATATGGATTGTGTGGATAAAATGATCAATGTTGTACTTACATGGGAAAGACTAGTGGTATTACACTCCGAATTTTGGGTATTGGAAACACCTGTACACATCAATAGCCACCTGAAAGCAGAAACAAATTTACCAAAAACATGAAAAGAAAAAATCCAGCAATGTTCAGCAGCCTTGGAGATGTAATGAAATAGAACTATAGAGTGTAGAAGAAGTTTAATTGTACGTCGAATTTTACCTTTTCTATTGGGTAAACAGTTTTCTTACAAGAGACACACTTCTCTTGTGTACCACCAAACATGCTAGAGACTTTGCTGTTGGTTTGGCCCTGCTCATATTACCAATGATTGATTAAATAAACTCTCCAAAAATGCTACCAATGTTATTATTTTTTCGTCCTTTTTACCATTTTCATATATATTTCCTTTTTGCTCTGTTGAATGGTATATAAGACCCTATTTTGGCCCTGAATTCTCACCATATATAGAGATGATCCTATGATATCTTGTCAGATTCATTTATTTACTTACATGGGAAAGACTAGTGGCATTACACTCCAAAACAAGAAAAGAGAGTATTGGAGAAAGATAGAAGATTGTACAGTGTATGGAGGAGCTAATTTTATTTAAATTCAACTGCTATATATAATTATTTCACCTCTCAGTTGGATAGAAAATATGAAAGTGATATGTTGTGGATCCTGGTTTTAAAAGCTACACTCGAAAGGTGCAATACTAATGTACTTCTTCCTGTCTATTGTTTTAGTATAGAAGTTTCTGCTTCTAGATGGGCTGAATGACATGAAAAAGCCTTTGAAGATCAGTAGTAATGAGATCATATTTGCTGCTGGTTGTAACTGAAATGTTCGTAGTTTAATATATTTATATATATGTAATCCCCCGTAATTTTATGAATTTTATAAATATAATATATAGTTATTTATATTTTAATATATTTTAGCATTTTAATGATTTCATATTTCAAAGGTTGACTATTTGAAAGTCAAAGGAATTATTTTAATAATTTATTCAAGTCAAATATTTATTAAAGTCATGCTTTGAAAGTACTTGAAATGTTTGAAATACCTATTTGGATTTGAAAAAGGAGTTTAAATGGGCTTGAGGAACCCAAATACTAATTCTAGTGATGTTAGGAGTTCAATCACTATTCCTATTCATCATCAAACTCTACTTGAAGCCCAATTGCCTTTTCCTAAGCCCACAAGGGGAAAATTATATATACCTCCTAAACCCCAAATTTTTCCCCACAATTTATTTTCTCTCTCCTCCTTCCTCCCAATTTTCGGCTCACACATTCTTTTTCTTTTCTTCCTTCCTCCTCTTCCTTCGGCTCATCCCTTCCAGCGACCACCAAGCCCGGCCACCGCCGCACCTCACCGGCGACCACCTGTTGCCGCCGCCGCCGCCTACCTTGGCCGGCGTTTCCTTCTTCTTTCCTTCTTGCTTTGGTTTGTTTCTTTTCTTCCTCCTTATGTTTTATTCAAAGATTGTATTTTTAGGTTTTGTTTTAATTAGTTTATGTTTAAAAGTTATAAGTTGATGATTTAGTATTGAATCTAAGTTATATAATTTGTGTATTGATAAAATAAAATTCCCATTTGCATATTTGAGTTTAAAGTAGATTTTAATTATCAAAGCACGAATTTGTAGGGTTTTGAAAGTTAGAAATCATAGTAGTTTATTATAAGTTATGAAAGTTATTGCCTTTATGTTTCTAAGCATGTTTAAGTATGTGTAAAGGGAGTTTTAATAAATTATATGTTGCTGGAATTTTAGAAAGGTTGTTATTAATGGAGTTTTATGGATTTTCATGACTAGTATAGTGTACTATACTAGGAATAATAGGTAATTGAAGTTTTAATGATAAAAACAAACTTTAAATCTTTTTCAAGAGGATTTAAAGTATTTTAAAGTTGCTGGAATTTATTTGGAGTATTGATTATAAATTCTATTGGATGTGTTAGGCGGAGAATTCTCTCTAGGCGACTTTTAAGATCGTTAAAGTGGCCTATCAGTTTGTTTACACAAGGTACGTACATACCTAGGTGTTGATTGATGTATATCATGATCTTAAGAAGGAAAGTTATGTAGTATCATGTATAAGAACTATGTTGAGTTCATATATGATATTGATTATGTTGGATTTTGCATGTTTTATGCTGTGGTGTAAACATGTTGATTATGAGATTATATTATGAGATTTATATCATGTTTGTATGGAAAATTGATGCAAGCATGTTGGTTGGAAACTTTAATTTATTAATTCACATGTGGGAATTAATATATTTATTAGTATTGGATCATGATTGATCATTGTTCCCTTTGAGTATTTCACTGCTTTATAAGGACCGAGGGCCTTATCTGGTAAGTTGATATTTTCTACCTATGAAAGGAAATTTGGTTGTTGGCAAGGTTCAACAAATAAGAAGGATTGAATTAAAGTTGAAAAGTAATCTTGGATTGTTAAGTTGTGTGATCACTTATCTAATCCTAAGATAAAAATGAAAGTTTGTAATTGTTGCTTGATTGTATGTTTGTTGTACTTGTGAGTCATAACAAGTAATAACTGGTAAATCATGTAAAGTGAAACTGGATAGCAATAGCTTTAGACTGGTGCACGTCTGAAGTGTTGGACAATTAGGAGTTGGAGTACATGGTGGTAGCCCATGGCTTTTTCTGGGGCCAGATTGATCACCGTGTCCTATTTTTATTTTAAAGGTTCCTCGATATCGTAGGTCATGGGAATACGGAGTCGCGCCCGTATTTCGTCTTCCAAATGGAAGGCTGATTTTAATTAGACAACTCGGTCCATTGACTATTCCATTCAAAGTAATAAGAATGTTGTTATAAAGTTTAGTTCTAGTTAGGATAGTATATTTATGTAGTATGTAGTACTCAGCTTTGCTGATTACGTGCTTTTGTTTGTGTATGTTGATCATGGCTATGCCTTATTGATTATGTGATGACCCATTTTGGTGAGCAGTCTCTAGGGATCAATAGCGCATTGTCCATCTACAGGTTTGAAGGTGATGCATCATTGGGTTCGGGATTGGAGAGCTTGTGTAGTCTAATTATCATACTTTGAGTTTATACTTTTTATAGTTGGTTTTGGGTTTAAGTTTGACTTTGACTTTGTGGTTTGACTTTTGGAGTTGACTTTGTAGTTGACTAAGTTTTATTTATAAAGTTTATTATATTGTTTTCCGCTGCAAAATTCTGAATAAGCCGATACGTTTTCACACGGGCGATAATACTTTGATAATTCTCTATGTTTTATATTAAAAATGTATTTTAGAAAAGAGAGAATTGTCGGGGTGTTACAATATATGCTCAAGTTCCTGTAACAATTTACATGTAAGCTAAGGACAGGCTACAATGTAGATATGATATGTGACCTATGTTACTCGGACTCTTTCACCTGAAGTATCCGTGCAGGATTCTCAATACTCTAATGTGGGAAGGTCACAAATTAAATAAAAATCAATAAAGAATGCATAATGCAATCAATTTATCAGTAATGATCATTGAAATTATGTATGTGTAATAGCTTTATGGGGCCTCTAATTGAGTTCTTAGAGCAACACCATTCATGACTACTTGTCAACTAACTGAGTTCTTAGAGCAATACCATTCACGACTAATTGTCAACTGAATTCTTCGAGCAACAACATTCCCTCAATCTAGAAATGATTGTCAAGTTGTTTCATTACTCCACAATTAAAGCCTTAACATAGTTTTCCCTTAAATACCTTTTGCAATGGTTGTGTGACACCTATCCTCTCTCCATTACTCAATTAAGTAGAGATATGTTAGGAAATCCCATCTTTAGACATTGTAGAATAGCATATTCAAATATTATATCCGGACATGAGTGCTTTTATAGTTTTACTGGAGTATCTTTATACATTCTTAGCTAGAATGGCAACCCAAATGGAAAAACGGAATAGGTAGGAGAAATGGTCCAAATGGATGGCTCCCTCATTTGGCATCAATAAAGTTCCTGTCTTTTCATTGACACACTTACTTAGTAAATGCCCCGATTAAGGACCGACTAGTAAATGCACCGATTAAGGACCAACTAACTTAGAACAAACTTAAAGGTGACCATTGCTATATTGAGAAAGATGGAAAAGATTAGACAGATAAAGCTGAGATATAGAAAACATACCTTATACTTCCGCGACAGATTTGCACGAACTGTAACTGCAAACCTAGCTCAAAGAAATTGAATGAATGTATTTCATAATTTGTCATCATAATCAGTATCTAACCTCAATTAAAATAGCTAAGACTTCTTACTTCCTTTAGAAACCACGAAATGTAATATTGCAGTTCATACTCTTTATATCTGATGAGATAAGAAAAAGTAGAACTTTATATGCACCAGAGCAAACAACCAAGTGCTCTTCAATACAACTCCTTTGCACGTTAAATTAAAGAATTTTCTAGTTTTGTCAAAATGATATAATTAAACTGATTTTTTTTGCATTCAATTACCTAAGCTAGTAAGTTTGGAGATAATTATTTTTTTTTTCTAACTGAATGAGAGACATCTTCTATTTTTCTTTCTTAAGGATTTTTTCTTACTTGATTGAAAGAATGAATACTGATCGGAGTTGGATGAATCATAGTGGGATAAAGGATAGGCGAAAATCGGAGTATAAAGCAGGGGTCGATGAGTTGCTTTCAAAGAAAAAAGTGATGAAACATCATTGAAATGTCAGTGTGTGAAATGTAGATTGCCTTTTGCCCAAAATCGAAAAGCAATGCAAATTCACTTACTAGTACATGGTATCGATAATGGTTACATTCCATGGGTGAGTCACGAAGAATTAGTTGAGCTTGAAGGCGAAACAGAGGTGGTTTCAGATAACGAGGAAAATGAAACAGAAATGCCCTTTGACGACATGGCTCCATTAATTTTTGAAGCGACAAATGCATGGAATTCAACTACTTTTTCCGTGCTCCATGATAATGAAAACAATAAAGAGTCAGACAATCATGAATATCCTAAGGAGTTAATGACATTAGTAGAAGACATGGAGGCCGAGTTGTATCCGGGGTGTACCACATTCAAAAGATTATAGTTTATTATCTCATTGCTACACAATAAAGTTAGCAATAAATGGAGTGATAAATCTTTTTCAATGTTATTGAAGACCTTGCATAGGGCTTTTAACTATGACAAGAATTTTCCTGCAAATGCTTATGAAGCAAAAAAAATACACAAAAGCACTGGGGTTAAATTATGTAAAGATCGATGCTTGTGTTAACCATTGTATTTTGTTTCGAAAGGAATTTGTGAATGAAGAAAAATGTCCTAAATGTCTGGCTCCTAGATGGAAGGAGAAAGTCGTGCAAGGTGGTGATGAGTATTCAGATGGCGAGGATGTCCAGAAGACAACTCGAGTTCCTCAACAGATCTTGCGTCATTTCCCCTTAATTCCACGACTACAAAGGATGTTTATATCTTCCAAGTTAGCAAGGCATATGCGATGGCATAAAGATGATAAGAAAGATGATGGGATAATGAGACACCCCGCAGATTCAGAAGCATGGGAGTCTTTGGACACAACATTTTCAGACTTTGCTAAAGATGCACGTAATGTACGATTGGGTTTAGCTAGTGATGGGTTTAATCCTGGGGCTAACATAAGTAGTAGATATAGTATTTGGCCAGTGATGTTGGTGTCGTACAATCTACCCCCCGTGGATGTGCATGAAGAGTGATAATATGATATTATCTTTATTAATTCCTGGTCCTAAATCTCCAGGAGATGATATAGATGTATTCTTGCAACTTCTAGTAGATGAACTTAATGAACTGTGGGAGTTTGGGGTAAAAACGTTTGATGCCTATGCGAAAGAGACTTTTAATATGCGAGCGGTGTTGTTATGGACCATTAATGACTTTCCAGCTTATGCTAATTTGTGCGGTTGGAGTATCAAAGGGGCCCTTGCATGCCCTAATTGTCATTTAGACACAAAATCCCATTATTTGAAGCATGTACACAAATATTGCTATATAGAACATCGAAGGTGGCTACCAATCGATCACAAATGGAGGCTTAATAGGAGCTCCTTTGGTGGTAAGGTACAAAGGGGTCCTCCTCCAGTTCCTCTAACGGGGTTTGATGTTTTGGAGCAATTAAATGGATACTCAAATGTGGAGTTCGGAAAAGCTTCTAAGGGAAACGCAAGAGAGGTGAAAGATATATCGTGCATCAATGGAAAAAACGTAGTGTCTTCTTCCAATTACCTTATTGGAGACATCTCTTAGTTCGACACAACTTGGATGTGATGCATGTGGAAAAGAATGTTTGTGAAAGTATATTAGGCACAATGCTTGATTTACCGGGAAACAATAAGGACTCCTTAAATTCCCGACTAGACTTAAAAGACATGAAAATGCATGATAAGCTACGTCCAAAGTCACTTGGGAATGATAAATGGCAAGTCCCACCAAAGACCTTACAACTTGACTTTGAATGAAAGGAGAAAAATAGTCACATTTCTATCCAAATTAGCTTTTCCGGATGCTTATTCATCAAACATTTCAAGGTGTGCCTCCTTGCAAGACGGAGAGGTAATGGGAATGAAAACTCATGATTTTCACGTTTTCATGCAAGACTTACTAACACCTGCCTTCTAAGGTGTTTTAGATGAGAATGTTCTAACACCTTTACAAGAGCTCAATCATTTTTTCAAGCAATTGTGTTCTAAAACCTTAAAGATAGAAGAACTATGAATATAACAATCACCTTATGTAAGCTGGAGCGCGTATTCATTCCTGCCTTCTTTGATGTGATGATACATCTCCCGATTCACTTGGCTACTGAAGCTAGAATGGCCGGTCTTGTACATTATCGTTGGATGTATCGATTTGAAAGGTCAGTTGTTAGTAGTTATGGTTATCATAGGATTGTATACATGTAGTGTGTTTTACTAATATTTCTCTTTTAGGGCAATGCGAACGTTTAAATCATTCGTGCGGAACAAAGCTCACCCAGAAGCTTCAATTGCTAACGGGTACATTGAAATGGAATGTCTGACATTTTGCTCGAGATATATGTCTAAGATTGAGACGTTACACAGTCGTCCAGATCGAAATGATGACATTAACAATCCTCAATCATGTATCTTGTCCGTCTTCTCTAAAATAGGCAAGCCTTTAGGGAAGGCAAGTCTAACAGAAATGACTGCTAAGGAGAGACGAGAAGCTCAACTTTATGTCATGTTTAATTGTGATGAAGCAAAACCTTTCTTGATGTCAGTGTGATTCTATTTGTCATGCATAAGGATTTTTTTTCATTAATAGAACTAATTAGTTGCTTACATTCTTATGTTTAGTGAGTATGAGCATGTACCAATTTCTCAAAGGATTGACCTTTGCAAGTGGTTTGAAGATAGAGTAAGTGAACACATTAGTTTTATTTTTTGTATCTTTTTTTTTGTTTCCGTGGTTAACTAAGAATGATATGTAGATTACAAAGCTATAAAAAAAAGGCATCCAAGAGTTACCGAAGAATTATTGTGTTTAGCATGAGGACCGATGAAAAGTGTTGTCACTTTTGATGGATACGTCATTAACGGGTTTAGATTTCACACCAAAAAGCGGCAAAGAAATCGAAAAACTCAAAATAGTGGCGTAGTTGTGAAAGGGGACGAGGAAAGTGGGCAAAAGGATTTTTATGGGGTTTTAGAGAAGGTTATTGTACTAGAGTATGATGCTCTTAAGAATAGAACTAGTCCCAATATCGTGTTGTTTAAGTGTAAGTGGTTTAATGTGTTCGACGAGGGAAAATGGATTAAAAAGGGTAATTTAGGAGCAGTGCTTATTAATGTTACTCAGAGGTTAAAAACCAATGAGTCATTGGCATTAGCTTCTCAAATTGAGCAAGTCTTCTATGTACCATGTCATAATAAGCCTCAATGGAGATTTGTTATTAAGGCAAATCCAAAGAACTTTTTTTATTTCCCTAATGACGAAGAAACTGAAGAAATTGAATCATTATGTGTAACACCCCGTATTTTTATACCCATTTAGTAACTAATTGTATTAAATTATTTAATGAAAATAATTTCAGATTTCTTTTATTTAAAATACTTTTTTTTACTAGCTTTGACTTTACCCTATAAGTGGTAAAAAATAAACTCCTAAATTTACTAGGTTAAGTTAAGTACTAATACTTATCATATTAACATTACAAGGAGAGAGAAAGTAGAAAAAGAAAAGAAAGAAAGAAAAGAGTGTACTGCATCCAACTCCTCCATAACTCACGCCAACATCTTATACTTCTCTTCAATTCCTTACCTCCATCAACATTAAAACTACAAAATTTCCACCAACCATCATCATACTTCAACCATCATTCGTCCATCTTCACCACTTCGCGGGTTGTGGATTTGTTTTCGAAGAAGGGAAACTTTGTTCTTGGGCTTGCGTTTCGGGTCGAAAAAGTTGGATCAAAGAAAAGATTTTCGGGTTCTTTTGTTGAGTAATTTCACCTCATTATTTCCCCTAATCAAGTAAGTTATAATCTTAAGTTTTAATTTCGTATTTGGTTGATTATTTGAATTTGGGGTTTTTGATAAATTAGGGTTCTTAACAAAAATCAATTTGGGGGAAATTTCTATTATGTGAAATTTGTATAATTGGTTTATGTTTCATGTTTAATTCGACTTAGTTAATGTATTTTCAAGTTGGGTTTGCGAAATCATTATTTCCAAAGTATATTCTAAAATTTGTGATATGTGGGATTGTTTGTTAATCCCCTGGTTCGAATTATAATACTATAGTTGTTGAGCAACAAAAATTATCAGGAATTAATATGATTTAGTTAGCATAATTTCGAGTTTAATTTGCTAATTATTAGTTTCAAGATTTATTCCAAAATCATTGTTATGTATCGGTTGTGGCTGCCAAATTTTAGCATAATATTATAGTTGTCTGTTCAGCAAAATTTATAAGTAATTAGTATGAGTTTGATGTAGTATGGAGATAATCAAGTATGGTGTTTTAAATTATAGTTTTATTGTTGATTGTTGGTGTGCTGTTGTTGTGGTGTGTTGTTGTGGTGCTGTTGTAATGTTTAAGTTGTTTTATTATTAGAGTCATAGTTAGCATGCAAGTAAGTTTATTCCCTTGAGCCTATGAATTCAAGGTTCTATCGCAGTATTACTTAGTGTTGGAATGTATCATATATAGTTTATGAACTAGGTGATATGATCATGTTCATTGAGTTTTGATATGATGACTTTTGTTCCCTTTGAATTGAATTGAATTGAATTGAATTAAATTGAATTAAGTTGAGTTGTTTTCAAAATTAGCCCAAGCTCCATTAACTAGGTTATGTCGTTTATGTGTAAACTATGTAAAGTATAGTCAAGTGATTTATACTATATTATATTATATTGTAGATCGCGGGTTCGTAGAAGAACCTTTTTGACTTGTGATTGAGATTGGTTTACTGTGGTTTGCTAATAAGGTAAGATTTCATACTAAGCTTGTACAGATTATTTCAGAAAGTATTTCATATTGATTTGGGATTTATATTAAGTTTGGAATCGTTTTTACGATGCTATTATGGAGCTTTTAATTGTTTTGACGATATTTATATCCAAATAATTTATGAGATTATTTAAGAGAATTATATTAGAAGGAGGAAGTTCCTCATGAGACAAGTTTGAGATTATTAAAAGGAGGAAGTTCTTCATCGTTATTAAGTTTGTATAAATTGTGGGGTTGCCGGTAAGCGGTATTCCTCGAGTATGGAAGTATGTTGAGTTAACAGTGTCTCAACAATTTATTTTAGTAGTTGGGAGTATATTGATCAATACTCTTTCCGTTCGTCTTCCTTCTTGATACGTTATCAAGTTAGGGGTATGCATACTAGGGACTTTGGTGTTTACCTTATCTAGTGAGCCTAGCTAGCTCATTGGATTTTTATTATTTCCTACTCACAGATTTCAAAGGAGTTATATTTGAAAGTTTTACAGAATGGTTTAGAAAGAAAGTAAAGTGGATTTGAATTATTGAAGGTTGTCTATTATATTCAAGTTGAATGTTGTACAAGTGAAATGATTTTGTGGAATACTATGTATGTATTCCACCTGCACATTGGATAGTTCAAAGTTGTTGTTGGTATGAAATCTTGCTCGGCCTTTTGGCTGATATTACATGTCTTCAATGTGCAGGGCTTGATGGTGACTAGCTTATATTGGAGTAAGAGCGTTGACTTCACCTAGATGTAGATTTATTAAAGTTAAGACTTCCGCTGCAATAGTTTAGAATTATGGTTTGTTATAGGAGTGTATTAATTAATTACATATCCTTTTAGTTGTAATAGTTAATAATGGATTTATGTATTGGTAGTAATATCTTTCGCCTTGCGGTTATTAAATGTTTAATAATTGTGGCATAACAGCTCTTGAGTTGTCCATGTTTTGTACTTTGGTATGTAATCTAAAGAAAATGGAAATTCAGGGTTGTTACAGTTGCTATCAGAGCCTACGATTCGAGTTTATGGCTAGAGCCTAGAGTTGAGCTTAGAGTGGTCTAGAGGATTAGCCACCAGTTTAGTGCCAAGGTGTAGGGCCTTAGGTTAGCCCTAGAGGTTATCCTTGAGTTGTGGTCTAGGATTGAGACCTAGAGTTGTGACCATCGATTTAGTACCTATGGAGATCTCCAAATTCCTTTGTTTATTTTGAAACTATGTTTTTAGGAGAAAGTACCTCTCCCTATGTGGATTGTTCATCACCATTAAGACCACCAGCGGCCGGGGTACATGTTAATGATGAAGAATAATGTACGAAAGTTTTAATCATTGTTTTGATTGGAAGTTGGATCCATCCCTACCTTGAGGTAGATTTTGTGACCTAGTAGAGTTGTGCATAAAGCCGTAACCTTGAGGTTGTGACCTTAAGTAAGACTAAATAAATGAAAGTATTAAAAATTTGGAAAGCCGAGGTAAGATTGAGATAAGGGATTACATGTGGTTGTTGTGTATGGTAGTTGTTGTGGATCCCTCTTATGTGGATGTTTGACTTGATAAAGTCAATGAGTTTGGTAAGTGTGGAACTAGTTGAGTTCCATGTTTGACTCAAGTTAAGTTGTGCTTGCTTCCATGTTTGGAATGATTGGCTAATAAAGGTAAACCATTTCGAGTATATCCGTGTTGGGTTGTGATTTTAAGTTGGTGCATAGCCGAGAGTGTGCTATAAGTTCAAGTTTGAGTCGTATAATGCGAAATTTAGTTCCATTTGTTAACGGGAACTTTGGGATGACATTCCGTCTTGATGTTAATTTCTATCGTCACCTATTTCATTTAAGTATCTAGCTCGTCGGTTTTTATGTTCGCATCAGGACGAACTATTATAATAGATAAGGGTGAGCCTTATTCCATTCAAAGTGGCACTCCCTTTTATTTTTTGTTCTTGTGTGTGTTGTGGTGTTAGACCCACCCACCTCCCGTACTTTGTCCATCTTTTGGCGTTGAGAATGTTTAGTGATTAACTACTTGATTCTTGAATTGCAAACTGATTGAGTTGCGTGGTGGCATGCACGAATTGTAGTTGGTGTGAATTGTTAATTGAAAACCTTACAGGGAATGGTTTGGTTATGTCTTGGATATGCTAGTCTTGTTGACTAAGTGCTATGAATTGACTTGTTAGTGTATGATTGTGTGTTGGGGCTATAACAAGAGTTGAAACTCGAGTTATTAGCTCTCTTGGTCATGCCTATAGACCTTACTTACGTGAGTTTAAAGTAGTCTAGCGAGTCATGAGATGACTATCTACTGTAAGTTGTCGTGTTCTGTTGACTTTCATGGAGTATTCGTGGTGAAGTGGATAGCTAAGGGAAAAAAGAATTTGTCCAAGTGGGTCGGTTTCTCGTAGCATACTCGTGACTAGCCAAAGTCAGCTCATAACGTGTTAAGGGTCAACCGTTTGACCCTGGTAAAGTATTACTGTTTATTTGGCGGTGTCAAGGAGTCGGTTTGAGACCATTATAGAACAACTAGTAACTGTCATGTATCTAGTAAGGATATGGAGTGGTGACATATGCAAGGCATAATGTTAACTCGAATCATGTCGATGGTGGGGCACGTAGTTCCCCGTTATGTGATTTGCTTAGTAGTAATCAAGGTCTAATAACACTAAAATGGTTACCGAGTCTAATGTAGGCTGGTTTAACGAAGAGAGTCTCTTCTCACTGAGTTTATTGTTAGGAGTATAAGTTGAAGTAATCTAAGTCTTTGGTTTAAATTCATTGCAAAGTTCTTGATTGGCAAGTCACTAATCTTAAATGACAAGCCACAAGTTCCACGAGTTTCTTGCACTTGTCTAATGAAATGACTGTGAGTTGTGGAGTTATAGTTGTACAGTGTTAATTGGTTAAGAACCTCGAGATAGCTTGGTTATAACTTATAACAAGCTCTCCTTTGTGTCGCCCGGGGCGTTAGGGACGCCCACTTAAAGTTGAACAAATCGTCGTTAATGACCTAGAGGCTATTAGGAATGGTTTAATGTGCGCAAACTCAATTTACTTAAGTCTTGTCCGAAGAATGAGACTAAGTTATTATAGTGGTCAAAGTGTGTAATTGATTATTTTGATTAAGTTTTAAGTGAGTATGGGTTACGTGTATCATGTCGCAAGTCTATGACTAGTTGTTTGGGTCGAAACTAATGAATTTAATAGAAACTAAGGAAGTATAGTGGACCATATCTATTTCATGAACCTTGAGAAGTGAGTTTAAGTTAACTCTTGATTGCTATGTTTGGAGTGTTGAGTATCGGTAGGCAAGGGTAATACCACCATTATTGTTGATGGAGTCGTTAGTTTATGTGATTCACGTATCCATGCATGACTTGAAATTTTATTTCGTGAAACTATAGTGTGTGAACAGTTTATGATGTGTTATGAATGTGTGTTAGTTTTAAGACATGGTTCTAAAAAGGAGTTTTGTATAAAGAAAGCTTTAGTTTCATGTAAATAGAGCATATCATTTTCTATAGTACCTTAGTAGCTCGATTTGGCCCTGTTTGGTCAACGAGTAAGTTACCCTACCAATGGCTATGTGAAATTGTTCAATTTGTTTGTGAAGTGTGTGAAAGTGATTTAAATACGTTTCAATTAAGGTTGTGGATTCGTTCTCGAATCGATCTAGAAATGGTTTTTTTACAACGATTTGAGTGAATTTTGGAAAAGTTAAGAACACGTTTTTGAAAAAGTTTTGAAAGGGGGCAAGTGTAACAGCCCACTCCAAATAGCAGCTTAATTAAGACCTAATACTGCTAATTACGAGGTTAAGCTACTAATTAGAGAGACTGTTAGGGCGGACTTCCGCACCTTCCCTGCCAGGGAAAGTTAGGAACTCCCATAGTATCCAAGCATGTTACGAAAATAAGTTATAATAAAATAGTTATTACAATATTTTTTAAGTACTCAAATTACAATTTGGACATACATATTTATCTTGCAAGAATCATCAAATAAAACAAATTATCTCATAGCAGGGGACTAAACACATTGATCACGACTTCACATGTGCACACATGAGCTAATCCGAATATTCTCTCTAATCCTGCAAAACAAATGAATCTGCCCCCACCAGGACAGGTTCAAAGAATAAAACAGGTCAGCTTACGCTGGTACACAAATCTCACTGATTCCAAAATAATAAGGTGGCTGAAATTACGCACTCGTTTCTTACTTATATTCAAAGCATAAACTTATCAATTCCATAAATACATTTTTGTCTTGCTCATAAATTCATTGATACGTCAAGATACTTTTACTTTTATTCAGAAATACGCCTATACTTGCTCAGAAATACGTTGATTCTTTCTTTTAAACTTTCATAGAGATACGTAAGCATATACCAGAGTAATTTTCCAAGAATTATCTCAAGACATCCCATATCATTCTCAAAACATAACACAAATGATAATCTTAAACTCATCACAAAACATAGCATAACTCTAGGGAAGGAACACGAATGGAGAAGGCTAAGCCACATCTCCAGACTATTGAGGGACGTCTCCCCACCTTTCTTATTTTCTGCTTGCAAGACTTCTAGGTCATGACCCTACATAACGAAGCAATACCCGCTCCGGAGCAATATCCGCTCTACACACATAATGAGCAATACCCGCTCTATAAGTGTTGTTAATCACTGCTTATGCAACTACTTCCCCATATAAGACGAAACTTAATTATACAAGATACTTATACTCAAATACTTAAATTCTTCTTCATAATCACTATCTCGACCTTTATAACAAAGTTTAACTTATGAAAACAAGTTTCGGAAAATAAGCTTGCTATGTCAAGTTTCATTATTTCGGAGAAGTGACTTAATAACAACGTGTCAGAAACGACATCATGGTTATCCAAAGTGGTTTATAAAGTGATCAACAAGATATGGCAGCATGAATAGGTTTCTACAAGAGGTTCTTAAATATATGAAATGACTACTCGACACAAGTAAATAAAAGATCGATTTCACGGTTTTGGTGTTATATTAAAATGTGGTGGTTTAGGTGCGAGATTATACAGTAACTTCTATGTTTAGCTAAGTGTTTGGGTAGGTCAACAAATAAATAGATATATGCAGCAGGTATTCAACATTTAAAGGTACTTAATGAACCAAAGAAACATGGTTTAATCGATTCGGAAAACGACTAAGCAAAATCGTATTTTAGGTGTTTTTTTTAATCAACGAATTGAGATTATGTGTGGCGTTCAATGAGGTAATTGAAGCAAAAGTTATCTTACAACAAAGATATGAATGCTCCAGGGTATTATCATGATTGTTCAACCCCAAATGAGTTCAGTAATCAAGGCATAATCACGGTAATTGCAAGGTTCGATGAAGAAAATGTTTTTAGAGGAACAATATGCATTTAGAAACTTCTGACAAGCTCACAAGCATAACTTCTGGTGTACAATTCCAAATTGAGTGATTTTTGTATCTAAATTCAATAACTTTTCAAGATCTACAACTTTCGTGCAGACAGCCAAGGCGAAATCCGAATGGAAGAGGAAGATATTTGGCAGAGAAAAATGCGGCAGCATAACTCTTGAAAGTTGGATAATCACTTTTTTTGTTTTTTTACTTGTTATTTAGTAAGTGTTAAGGAACTTGGCATGCAAGAGTTTTTTTAACACAATATCTCCCATAAGAAAACACATGCAAAACAGTATATCTATATATCATAGTATATTCAAAAACTGATACAATCTCCATAATCATTTGCTAAGTACATAAGGTAGAAAAGTAAAGTTCAAGAGGGTGGTGCTTGTGTACCTTAAACCCGCGATTTATGACTCAACTTTCTTCACCCAAACTCAATCTCTCCCTTAATGAACTCCAGCAACCTTAAGAACAACATGTATGTATTATAAGTTTAAGTATTCAAGGATACATCCCAAATATACATGGTTTACAAATCGGGTGCACATAATTACCTTTCTTGGATTATCTTGATGAATATAGCCTTATAATCTCAAAATAACACTTGTCCAATATCAAGAAATACTTGGAAGACCTGACCTCAAGCTTGCATGCAAAGGCCTAGATCAGAAAATCAAGAGAAATTGGCTGAAATGGAGCCCTAGAATTCTCGCCCAAAACTCATTGTAGTGGCGAGTTTAAGAGAGAAAAGAAAAGAGTGAGGAATGTTGTGTTTGGATGAGTGAATCAGTAGTAATGAGTTAGGGAAACCTTGGTTTATATTTATAGAGGAATGGGTAAGGCCAATTTTATAATTTCAAGTTTAATATCAAGGGTAAAATCGTCATTTCACAAGCTAGGAATACTCCATAATTTTATGATTTTTCCAAGACCTTAATCCCCTCTTTAACTAAGCTCTAATACTTTATTATACTTAAACTAATCCCCCAAAATATGTTGCATACTTTAATAAAGATATTTAGGACTAATTAGTTCTTAATTCATAATCACAAAGTATCTGAACACCTTATCGATAATAACTCATAATCTCAAAATTTCAGAATGATAATTACATTCTTAACATATTTTCAGAAATGAATTATCATAGTTCATAATTCTCATACCTTAACACATAATAGTATATAATAATCATATTTCCGACAAAAATTCACATAAGAAGCTCATTCACAACCATTTTTTTTTATTTTACCGAAAGTCATAACAGATTACATACTAATTAGTACGTTAATAGCGTTTAAATTCTTATTTATCAAAGTAATTTTGGCTTAACAGTTGAGGCTATTACATTCTACCTCCCTTAAAGAAGTTTCGTCCCGAAACTTTAATAAACACACATTAGAACAACTAAGGGTGATACTCTCCCTAGTTTACTCGTATTTACTCCATAGCTCCATGAACTAACTCAGCCCCTATTAGAATTCCAGCTTACGCCATCCCAACATATAAGTGTTTGACAATTACATCCATACAGAGCTTCTTAGGAAATCTTACTCAATTAGTAGCTATTGTTGTAGAAGAATTCCTTCCATGCTAATTTATCTTCCCTTGAACTCTTAAATTCCAATACATAAGTATGCACCATATCCTCCAATATTTACACTCCATTTTCTCATGCAACTATTCCCATAAATACGAGTATTTTAATCAGAAAAGTAGTCATTAGAACTTCGTACCATCGCACCATTTCTTCCATATACGTATCAGCCAACTATTCCTTAATTACTTCATGTTATCCATGGAATATATCAAGCTATTTTTGTCAACTTATTCTCAATACTCGAATAGTTACATTGCCTCCTCTTGTCTTGGGCATTCTAGGTACTAAATCTAATGAGATTAGATCCCATTTTCATTCTGATATAGATAGTGGGTTTAACAACTCGAGTACCTTCCGCTGTTCCTGGCAAATTAAGCATTTTGTAACATATTGCGACACATCTCATTTCAACCTCCCCACTAAAAGTACATCTTGATATCCTGAATTATTTTATCTCTTCTAGGATGAACCGAGTACACACCGTTATTCGCCGTCTCAAAATTTTACTCCTCAGCTCCGAATTATCGGACACCATTACCCATTTATTCATATGCCTCCTTCACCATGTACTTGAAAATTATTTGACTTACTCTTCTCCTATCTTTGATTAGCTCCTTAATGAAATCATCCTTGTTGTCCTATATTCATTTCATTTGCGTAAAATACACTTAACCTCTTATGATTAATATGACCTTACAATTTTACTTCAAACAAATAATGCCCCCCACAATTTTCAAAGCAAATATCATAGCTGCCAACTCAAATCATACACATGTTACTTCTCCTTGTGATACTCCAACTGACTAGAGACATAGGTTATGTCTTGCTATTGTTGCGTTAATACACATCCAAACCTCCTTGCAAAGCGTCCCTATAAACCTCACTATCCTCATGCCCCATGAATGCATAGCCAAAGTCTGCACCGGTTAACATTCTCTTTAATTCCTGAAGAAAACTTCCTTGCATTTTTATATCCACTCGTACCTCGTACTTTTGCTAATGATGTTGGTGATTGGCGTCACTATTTTTTTAAAAAAAATTCTCTCTTGATCCTCCATAATACCCAGCTAACCCAAATAAACTTATGAATTCTGTAACATAGGTTAGCACAGGCCAATTTTTTTTTACCACTTTAATCTTTTCCAGATCCACAATTGTCCCTTCCTTAGCCACTATATGACTTAATTAAGAACATTGCTTCCGCTAGCCAAAGTTACATTTACTCAATTTCGCATACAACTTCTCTTTCCTCAAAATCCCCAATATAACTTCTAAGATGCTCCATATGCTCTTCCTGATTCTTCGGAAATACCAAATATCATTTATAAAAATTACAATAACCCAATTTAACAAAGAATTTGAAATAGCGCTACATCAAGTCCATGAACGATGTTGGTGCACTAGTAAGTCCGAACAGCATCACCATAACATCATAATGACATACCTCGTCCTAATAATGTCTTTAGATTCTTTATCTGCTACTCGCTTTGGTGATATCCTGATTCCAATTCTATCCTCGAAACCAACCAGCTCCTTTTTAACTGACAAATAAGTCGTTTATTCGAAATAATAAATATCGATTCCTAACTAAAACCTTATCGATCTCCTGATGACCTATACGTAGTCTCATGAATTCGTCCTCTTTTTACAAACAACATTGGTACTCTCCCCATGGTGAAACACTGGGTCGAACATAACCTTTATGCAACCTATTCCTTTATCCGCATCCTTAACTCGACCTTCTCTATTGGAGCCATCTTATATGGAACTTCTTGGTGTGGGCGTAGTCTTTGGCACCAAATCTATTTAAATAAAATCCACTACTCTATGTGGTGGCAATGCTAGTAAATCCTCGGAAAATACATTTGGAGACTTCTTAACCACCGAAATCCTCTCAATCTTAGTCACATCCTTCCTTCTGTTATCTAATTCAAATAACTAAAACCTTGAGGTAAAGCATCCTTTTCTATTGTTTTGTTGTTTTCTTCCGAGCTCAACGACATATATATACCACTATCTCTACCTGGCAATTTCAACCTAATTAATAATATTCGATGATTGTTATGTTCTTGTTCAGTCAGTTAATTCATCCCCCAAAATTACATTATAGTATTCCAAATTGAAATATATTAAAGGAAAAATTGATAAAATTAAGCCAACCTTTTCCCGATTCGCCACATTTAAGTCAACCTTTTGAAAATCCAGAGATAATACAAGTTTTGCATCATTTAAGCCAAATTTAGGTTGACATAAAAGTTAACCTGCTAACCCAAATAAACAATAGGGTAATGTTTAATTATGATTAATTAACACCACTAACCCAACCTCACCACTAACCACCATTAACCCAACCCCACCACAACCACCGCTAACCATGGAACCCGGCCCCACCACCACCACTAACCCACCCCCATCCTTAACCACCCCCACCAACACTAACCCCACCACCACCACCACCCTAACCCGCCCCACCACACTCTAACCCGCCTAGCCCACCACCACTGCCAACCAGCCCACCAAAGACCAACCCAGCCCCACCGGCCCAACCCCCAGCCCCACCAAAGACCGAACCCAGCCCCACCACCTCTATCAACCCGGCCCCACCACCACCTGCCAACCATCCCAGAAACCACCCAAATCCCAAAACCACCATATCCACCCAAACCCCAAACCACCACCGGGTCCCAAAACCACCCCAAACCCCAAAACCACCCCCCCAAAACCACCATAAACCCCAAAACCACCAGCAGCAGTGCATCACATCAGTGGCACCACCAGCGGAACAATGAACAGAGTGGAGCGATGCAGCAGCGTCGACAGAATGCAGGCGAACGGCAGCCCTACAGGCGGCTGAAATAGAGGAGAGAGAGAGAGAGAACAGGGCAGGGCAGCCAAGCAGCGCCGCAGCGCAGCACAATGAAGTGGGAGGAATGTGGGAGCAGGAGAGAAGTGGGAGGAACGTGGGAGCAGGAGAGAAGTGGGAGGAGGACAAAAGTGGGAGGAGATCAGAAGTGGGAGGAGGAGATCAGAAGTGGAGGGAGGAGAGAGAGAGGGGGAGGAGATTAATTAAAGAAAAACGAGGAAAAAAATCAGAACATTTTTAACCGGTTGTGAACAAGTTACAGGTAATCTGACCTAAATTTGGCTTAAATGATGGAAAGCTTGTATTATCTCTGGATTTTCAAAAGGTTGACTTAAATGTGGCGAATCGGGCAAAGGTTGGCTTATTTTTGTCAATTTTTCCTATATTAAATCCACATGCAACTCCGATTATATTATCCCAATTTCACAATTCTTGAATAACCATTTACAACAACTCGACTCTCTATTAGACATATAAGTTATTATACAGGAGTTTAACAAAATATGTTGGAGATACAATAATGCGAAGTTCCGGAATCTAACAACACATTAGCTACAACTGTATATATAATGAATTCCTTTCCTGAGATCACATCACTTGAAATCTCCTGCAACTCTCGTGAATCCTTCACTTTTCTTTAAACAGAAAACAACCTCCCGAAGCCCTTCCCTCATTGGCAAGTTGACTTCCTTTTCCCCCTCGATGTTTCCATCTTTTACTTCTTAATTTCCCCTGTAAATTTCCCACTCTTCCTCCTTTTCTTCAATTTGTTTTCTATCTGCACTTACTCCAAAGCACAATCATATGACTCCTCTAAGGTCGAATAAGACCCAATTCTCTTAAGTTTCAGTTCCTCAAAGCAACATCTGGTTTCCACCTATATTTCATAACACTATTCAACATACACATTTGAGGAAATCATATGCCAAATCCATTATATACAGATTCCAATCTAATTAGTAATATCCAAATTCCAGAACGATTTCCTTACTTCAAAACATGTAAGAGAAACATAGAACTTATTCGAATTCAAGTTTATTTCGCAACCCATAACATAACCAAACTACAACACATATTCTTGGAGATATACAAGTTATTCATAGAACTAATCACGAAGTACTTGTAACCGACATATAGACCCCAAAATTTCTCACTTAATATATTCCCAGTCACAATTGTATTGATTTTCATGTGCTAGAATGATACGTGTTTCCAGGTTTACTATCTCCATACCTTAGACCTCTATAACCAAATTGTCTACGACTATCATTATTGTAGGTTAGTAAATCTTACTCTGTATCGCCTTATCATACATAAATATACCACGATTCAACTATCTACCTGAAATTTATACGCCAAATACTTACACTCATTATCCATATCAATCTCAAATATATAACTTATAGTAGTACTTCTCAATGTTTAAACTTAATGTCCATATTAATCCTAACTCCATACTCGTTCCTTTATCAACTCGTAACAGTAACTCTCTAGCTCTCCATTTATGCTACTAGCTTAATACAAACACAAAACTTAAATAATACCGATGTAACTACTTTGAGTTTACACACGCATATATATATACTTCTTTCCTATTCGTCCTCATAATTCCGCAACACATTATTTATAATTACATACATAAAGAAATATTAACACAAAACTTTAACACAACCAACTCTTATTTTTCACTCCATCTTTCTCTCCACGAGTTATACATTCATACATCGTTCACTAATGAGGATTGTCTAGTATAGCTAACCCCGCCTCTAGCGCTCCAGAGTGTTATTCATCTCGCCTCTACCTCTTCTACAACACTTCCAACCTTAACAAACTCTAATCCTTATTTTCCATCATAAACCTAAACCGCTTCAGTCGTCCTATAAAATTTTAACAGACTCCATTAACTTGACGAAAACTAGCCCATGGCTCACAAATCATATCGGCTTAAGTCCTAGGTCGCCTTTAGTGGCTCCTACAAGCACCCATAGCGTCTTTCCATTCCCGGACTGTGACTTAACTCCTAGCTAGCGTGGTACACCGCCTAATCTTACCATTTGTCGACAGCAGATTAGGTGTTAGGTCCTCTTTATATAAGCATGTTCTTGCTTATGCTTTCACGACGCTCTGAATCATCTAGACCGAAATCTCATAACATTCACATACACATTCATACACATAATTTCACATAACATACACAAAATCACACAAACATGTTCACATATGTTTTGAAAACTTTTACGTATGTATGAAATTAGATTTAATCTCCCTTCCTTAAGAAAGTACTTATATATACCCTTTACTTATTATTTCAAAAACTTTTTTGATTAAATATACTTAAACTTGAATTTCAAAAACCTTTGCTCTGATACCACTTGTAATAGCCCGCTCCAAATAGCAGCTTAATTAAGACCTAATACTGCTAATTACGAGGTTAAGCTACTAATTAGAGAGACTGTTAGGGCGAACTTCCGCACCTTCCCTGCCTGGGAAAGTTAGGAACTCCCATAGTATCCAAGCATGTTACGAAAATAAGTTATAATAAAATAGTTATTACAATATTTTTTAATTACTCAAATTACAATTTGGACATACATGTTTATCTTGCAAGAATCGTCATATAAAACAAATTATCTCATACAGGGGACTAAACACATTGATCACGACTTCACATGTGCACACAGGAGCTAATCCGAATATTCTCTCTAATCCTGCAAAACAAATGAATCTGCCCCCACCAGGACAGGTTCAAAGAACAAAACAGGTCAGCTTACACTGGTACACAAGTCCAACCGATTCAAAAATAATAAGGTGGCTGAAATTACGCACTCGTTTCTTACTTATATTCAAAGCATAAACTTATCAATTCCATAAATACATTTTTGTCTTGCTCATAAATTCATTGATACGTCAAGATACTTTTACTTTTATTCAGAAATACGCCTATACTTGCTCAGAAATACGTCGATTCTTTCCTTTAAACTTTCATAGAAATATGTTAGCATATACTAGAGTAATTTTCCAAGAATTATCTCAAGACATCCCATATCATTCTCAAAACATAACAGAAATGATGATCTTAAACTCATCACAAAATATAGCATAACTCTAGGGAAGGATCACGAATGGAGAAGGCTAAGCCACATCTCCAGACTATTGAGGGACGTCTCCCCACCTTTCTTATTTTCTGCTTGCAAGACTTCTAGGTCATGACCCTACATAATGAAGCAATACCCGCTCCGGAGCAATACCCGCTCTACACACATAATGAGCAATACCCGCTCTATAAGTGTTGTTAATCACTGCTTATGCAACTACTTCCCCTTATAAGACGAAACTTAATTATACAAGATACTTATACTCAAATACTTAAATTCTTATTCATAATCACTATCTCGACCTTTATAACAAAGTTTAACTTATGAAAACAAGTTTCGAAAAATAAGCTTGCTATGTCAAGTTCCATTATTTCGGAGAAGTGACTTAATAACAACGTGTCGGAAACGACATCATGGTTATCCAAAGTGGTTTATAAAGTGATCAACAAGATATGGCAGCATGAATAGGTTTCTACAAGAGGTTCTTAAATATATGAAATGACTACGCCACACAAGTAAACAAAAGATCGATTTCACGGTTTTGGTGTTATATTAAAATGTGGTGGTTTAGGTGCGAGATTATATAGTAACTTCTATGTTTAGCTGAGTGTTTGGGTAGGTCAACAAACAAATAGATATATGCAGCAGGTATTCAACATTTAAAGGTACTTAATGAGCCAAAGAAACATGGTTTAATCGATTCGGGAAACGACTAAGCAAAATCGTGTTTTAGGTGTTTTTTTTAATCAACGAATTGAGATTATGTGTGGAGTTCAATGAGGTAATTGAAGCAAAAGTTATCTTACAACAAAGATATGAATGCTCCAGGGTATTATCATGATTGTTCAACCCCAAATGAGTTCAGTAATCAAGGCATAATCACGGTAATTGCAAGGTTCGATGAAGAAATTTTTTTAGAGGAACAATATGCATGTAGAAACTTCTGACAAGCATGACTTCTGGTGTACAATTCCAAATTGAGTGATTTTTGTGTCTAAATTCAATAACTTTTCAAGATCTACAACTTTCGTGCAGACAGAAGGCGAAATCCGAATGGAAGAGGAAGATATTTGGCAGAGAAAAATGCGGCAGCATAACTCTTGAAAGTTGGATAATCACTTTTTTGTTTTTTTGCTTGGTTATTTAGTAAGTCTTAAGGAACTTGACATGCAAGAGTTTTTTTAACACAATATCTCCCATAAGAAACCACATACAAATCAGTATATCTATATATCATAGTATATTCAAAAACTGATACAATCTCCATAATCATTTGCTAAGTACATAAGGTAGAAAAGTAAAGTTCAAGAGGGTGGTCCTTGTGTACCTTAAACCCGCGATTTATGACTCAACTTTCTTCACCCAAATTCAATCTCTCCCTTAATGAACTCCAGCAACCTTAAGAACAACATGTATGTATTATAAGTTTAAGAATTAACTCAAAATATTCAAGGATACATCCCAAATATACATGGTTTACAAACCGGGTGCACATAATTACCTTTCTTGGATTATCTTGATGAATATAGCCTTATAATCTCAAAATAACACTTGCCCAATATCAAGAAATACTTGAAAGACCTTGACCTCGAGCTTGCATGCAAAGGCACAGATCAGAAAATCAAGAGAAATTGGCTGAAATGGAGCCCTAGAATTCTCGCCCAAAACTCGTTGTAGTGGCGAGTTTAAGAGAGAAAAGAAAAGAGTGAGGGCATGTTGTGTTTGGATGAGTGAATCAGTAGTAATGAGTTAGGGAAACCTTGGTTCATATTTATAGAGGAATGGGTAAGGCCATTTTGTAATTTCAAGTTTAATATCAAGGGTAAAATCGTCATTTCACAAGCTAGGAATACTCCATAATTTTATGGGTTTTCCAAGACCTTAATCCCCTCTTTAACTAAGCTCTAATACTTTATTATACTTAAACTACTCCCCCAAAATATGTTGCATACTTTCATAAAGATAGGGTTTTTCTACATTATGCCCTCGTGTTTTTTCATTTTCTACGTTGTCCCCGTTTTTTTAGGTTTTTTCTATATTGCCCCCCAACTCTCATTTTTTTTTAATCAAAATCATTGTTAATTGAGTTAAGTTCGTTAGTTAATTAAAGAGAAATTCTTCTCTTCCAAAATCCCCCTCTTCCGTAAAACTTCCTCTTCCGTGAAATTTTGCATTTTTGGGTGAGTTTTGATTTAGGGACAAGAGGGCAAAGGAGGAGTAGGAGGAAGTTGATTAGGTAGAGGGGAGAGAGGGGGTATTTTTAGTTTTTTTTTTTTTTCAATTTTCCACCATTGAAAAAGCTCCTTGTAATTTCATGAAATTAGTTGAGGGCTTTTGCTAAAATGTGCATCTTAATTACTAGGTAAGATTTAATTCAAAAGAAATTTTGGGTTTTTTTTTTTTTTTTTTTTTTAATTTGCTATCTTTAGTTTTTTTTTTGCCGATTTTACTAGGAGTGGATGAAGGAGGCCGGGGGAGAGGAAGTCAGAATAGTGGCAGGGGGGGGGGGGGGAGGGAGAGGGGGGAAAGGGGGGGGGGGGGGGGGGGGGGAGGGTAGGGGGGGGGGGAGGGGGGGGGAGAGGCGGCGCCCGGCGGGGGAGGGGGGGAGAGAAAGGAGGAAGAAGGAAAAAGCTGTAAAAACCAAACCGGTATGTAACCTCCGTAATTATTAACATAATTCATAGGGCTTTTGAATTAAAAAATGGGGGTTGAGGGCGTGTAGAAATCCCCGAAAAATTGGGTTCAAACGGGGAAAAAGAAAAACACGAGGGCATATTGTAGAAAAACCCATAAAGATATTTAGGACTAATTAGCTCTTAATTCATAATCACAAAGTATCTCAACACCTTATCGATAATAACTCATAATCTCAAATTTTCATAATGATAATTACATTCTTAACATATTTTTCAGAAATGAATTATCATAGTTCATAATTCTCATAGCTTAACACATAATAGTATATAATATTCATATTTCCGACAAAAATTCACATAAGAAGCTCATTCACAACCAATTTTTTTTTATTTTACCGAAAGTCATAACAGATTACGTACTAATTAGTACGTTAATAGCGTTAACAATTCTTATTTATCAAAGTAATTTTGGCTTAACAGTTGAGGCTATTACAACAAGGCTCCCACATATTGTGAGCCTTAAAGGTCTCTCAATGGAGCTTTCTACGCTCTATAATGTGTTTTGAGTGTTACCAAGTAATAAGAGATTTTTTGTTTAGTAAAGAATATTTGAAATCGTGTTATGTGCTTTAAACTTGTCTGGGTTTCGACCAAAGTAAAGTGAATAGTTGGATGGCCGGCCCCATGGTGGAGGTTTCAAGCCTCCACGCCCCCACTGTCAGGACTATGAGTCAAACCAATACCGGAGATTTTAACTCCACCTTTGTTGTCAGGGTTATGTTTGACCCCATTGTCAGAGGTTTCAAGCCTCAACACCCTAGTATCGGAAATATATGCCTTATTATGTGGATTGATTGGATCTCCATCAAGAAATTATTGTTGTAAAGTGATAGAGCTTAGCATGTTGTTACTTCATGTCTAGAATACTGTTGTGACAGTAAGAATGATTGAGCAAAGTTTTTCCAAAACAAGAGTTCTATAAAAGGGTCATTTATTATTGGATTCCCAATAAAAAAATCATTTTGAAAGAAAGAAAATAGGTTGTCCATATTCACGCGTAAGGTTATTTAAGTACTCTTTGGATGTAAATGCTTAGTGTGCTTTGATGTGATTGTCATGGTGTCATTGATTACGTGAGAGTCATAAACTCCAAAACACGTGTTATGAATGTTTATGGGTTAGGACTCAGTCCAATGTTGATGCGACCGTCAAAATATTTTGTTTTGCCATTTGTGATATGCCTTGGTGATTGTGAGTGTTATAAAAACTTCAAGTTGAAGTTCTAGACGTCGAGTTGTGAATTATTTTACGTTTTTTTAGGCGAGTACGCCCAACCATGTAATGGTGAGTTCATATTGTATGAGTCTTTACTTCTATTTTTTTTAGAAGAGAAATTGTACTCTCGGTTCGGGTTAGTTGTTACTCCGCGAAAGCGTTGAGTACTGGATTTGGAAATGCTTTTATGTATTGTGATTGTAACAGGTTTAGAACACCTTTTCTCATTTCGAGTTGTCCATTTTACAATGGAAACTCCGCCGAATTTTCGAGAAAATCCCATGTTATTATTTAAAGCGCTTGTGAACCATAGTGTAGTTATGAATTGAATTCCACACTCTACGACGTAGTCCAACGAGTGTGACGGTAGTGGTTCGGTTTAGCTCGACTTAGATTCTTTCCCGCCGTGTCTAAGTCTTAGTAAGGGAGTTGATTCTCAGGTTTATCGGTCCATATGTGATCCTTGAAAGGATAGTTGATTGTGTTTGTAATGTATTCCATGTTTCTTAGTTACGACATCGTATTAGTAACTCTTCACATGGTGATAGTTGGAGTTCTAGTTGATACTCTAGACCGATAGATCTGTAAGACTCGTAGGGTTGAGAAATGGATAGTAAAGGTTTTATGGTCAAACCACAACACCGAGGAACTACTCGTAAGACCGAGGATGTCATTTGTTTTATGTGTCCCTATCTCTTGTTCATATTGTTGTTAGTTACGAGGGCGTAACTTCTTTTTTAGGGGGGTAGATTTCGTGCCAATTGTGTGTTTGGTGCTAAAAGTTGTTATGATTTCATATGCGATGTATACCTTAATGTCTAAAGTATACATAATTCGTGTATGATTAGAAGTTTTATGGTAAAGTTTTATGGTAAACCTTGTAATATGTTGCATGTTTTACTTCTTATAGTATGAACATCTTAGTTGAAATGGTTGTATGTCTACAAGGGTGAATTGATCTATGAGGTGCTGGTTCTACTCGTTATGGTATGAATACATTAGTTGGAATGATTGTTTGGTTATAAAGGTGATCAATTGAATTAATCTATGAGAAAGTGAATTAGTTGCCAGAGATGTTCTCCGAAATGATTTGGTTGTTGGAGATGTTATCCACAATGATAGTAGTTGGCTAATCAATAGAGCTAATGAGTTATTTTCATAAACAAGAGTATAAGTTTGATCATTTGAGTAATACTTTAAGTTTCGGGATGAAACCTATCTTAAGGGGGGTAGATTGTAACACCCCGTATTTTTATACCCATTTAGTAACTAATTGTATTAAATTATTTAATGAAAATAATTTCAAATTTCTTTTATTTAAAATACTTTTTGTTACTAGCTTTGACTTTACCCTATAAGTGGTAAAAAATAAACTCCTAAATTTACTAGGTTAAGTTAAGTACTAATACTTATCATATTAACATTACAAGGAGAGAGAAAGTAGAAAAAGAAAAGAAAGAAAGAAAAGAGTGTACTGCATCCAACTCCTCCATAACTCACGCCAACATCTTATACTTCTCTTTAATTCCTTACCTCCATCAACATTAAAACTACAAAATTTCCATCAACCATCATCATACTCCAACCATCATTCGTCCATCTTCACCACTTCGCGGGTTGTGGATTTGTTTTCGAAGAAGGGAAACTTTGTTCTTGGGCTTGTGTTTCGGGTCGAAAAAGTCGGATCAAAGAAAAGATTTTCGGGTTCTTTTGTTGAGTAATTTCACCTCATTATTTCCCCTAATCAAGTAATTAAGGTATAATCTTAAATTTTAATTTCGTATTTGGTTGATTATTTGAATTTGGGGTTTTTGATAAATTAGGGTTCTTTATAAAAATCAATTTGGGGGAAATTTCTATTATGTGAAATTTGTATAATTGGTTTATGTTTCATGTTTAATTCGACTTAGTTAATGTATTTTCGAGTTAGGTTTGCGAAATCATTGTTTCCAAAGTATATTCTAAAATTTGTGATGTGTGGGATTATTTGTTAATCCCCTGGTTCGAATTATAATATTATAGTTGTTGAGCAACAAAAATTATCAGGAATTAATATGATTTAGTTAGCATAATTTCGAGTTTAATTTGCTAATTATTAGTTTCAAGATTTATTCCAAAATCATTGTTATGTATTGGTTGTGGCTGCCAAATTTTAGTATAATATTATAGTTGTCTGTTCAACAAAATTTATGAGTAATTAGTATGAGTTTGATGTAGTATGTAGATAATCAAGTATGGTGTTTTAAATTATAGTTTTGTTGTTGATTGTTGGTGTGCTGTTGTTGTGGTGTGTTGTTGTGGTGCTGTTGTAATGTTTAAGTTGTTTTATTATTGGAGTCATAGTTAGCAGGCAAATAAGTTTATTCCCTTGAGCCTATAAATTCAAGGTTCTTTCGCAGTATTACTTAGTGTTGGAATGTATCATATATAGTTTATGAACTAGGTGATATGATCATGTTCATTGAGTTTTGATATGATGACTTTTGTTCCCTTTGAATTGAATTGAATTGAATTGAGTTAAGTTGAGTTGTTTTTAAAATTAGCCCAAGCTCCATTAACTAGGTTATGTCGTTTATGTGTAAACTATGTAAAGTATAGTCAAGTGATTTATACTACATTATATTATATTGTAGATCGCGGGTTTGTAGAAGAACCTTTTTTACTGTGGTTTGCTAATAAGGTAAGATTTCATACTAAGCTTGTACAGATTATTTCAGAAAGTATTTCATATTGATTTGGGATTTATATTGAGTTTGGAATCGTTTTTACGATGCTATTATAGAGCTTTTAATTGTTTTGACGATATTTATATCCAAATAATTTATGAGATTATTTAAGAGAATTATATTAGAAGGAGGAAGTTCCTTGTGAGATAAATTTGAGATTATTAAAAGGAGGAAGTTCCTCATTGTTATTAAGTTTGTATAAATTGTGGGGATGCCGGTAAGCGGTATTCCTCGAGAATGGAAGTATGTTGAGTTAACAGTGTCTCAACAATTTATTCTAGTAGTTGGGAGTATATTGATCAATACTCTTTCCATTCGTGTTCCTTCTTGATACGTTATCAAGTTAGGGGTATGCATACTAGGGACTTTGGTGTTTATCTTATCTAGTGAGCCTAGCTAGCTCATTGGATTTTTATTACTTCCTACTCACAGATTTCAAAGGAGTTATATTTGAAAGTTTTATAGAATGGTTTAGAAAGAAAGTAAAGTGGATTTGAATTATTGAAGGTTGTCTATATATTCAAGTTGAATGTTGTACAAGTGAAATAATTTTGTGGAATACTATGTATGTATTCCACCTGCACATTGGATAGTTCAAAGTTGTTGTTGGTATGAAATCTTGCTCAGTCTTTTGGCTGATATTACATGTCTTCAATATGCAGGGTTTGATGGTGACTAGCTTATATTGGGGTGAGAGCGTTGACTTCACCTAGATGTAGATTTATTAAAGTTAAGACTTTCGCTGTAATAGTTTAGAATTATGGTTTGTTATAGGAGTGTATTAATTAATTACATTTCCTTTTAGTTGTAATATTTAATAATGGATTTATGTATTAGTAGTAATATCTTTCGCCTTGAGGTTATTAAATGTTTAATAATCTTGGCATAACAGCTCTTGAATTGTCCATGTTTTGTACTCTGGTATGTAATCTAAGGAAAATGGAAATTCAGGGTTGTTACATTATGGGAACAAGTGCCACCATCTGTAACCAACTACGGAGATGTTCAAGATGAGGATATTCCATTAGTGATAAATGATGTTGAATATAACTTGGTTGAGGCTCATATCGAAGAAGATTTGTTGAATGAAGTGGATAATGAACATGAGGAGGATGAAGATGATGAAGAGATCGAAGAAAGTGAGGATGATTTTCCGGACACGGAAGATGAACCTATCTTGCATGATTTTTACAATTCTTTTGAAGACGAGGGTTCTCAAAGTGATAGTTCTAGTAATTCATCTACTAGCAATTGAGCAATGGTATGTTTTATCGAGAAACACTCTAAAATTATGTTTTAACCTATAATTTTACATTTTTAAGTAACCTTTAAGTTTACTTTATTATTACAATTTACTATTTTGATAATAGCGAAATTTTTGCTTGTTTTACAGTGTTTGAAGAGTTGCGATAGTAAGAGTTACGTCAATTCTAGGAGGAGCCAGATTCAGGAATTATATTAAAGCTATATTTCTTTTTGTTTGATTTACATTTTAGCAAATATCGAGATACAATATATTTTTTTTGACCATTTGTGTTTTTTTCCCAGTGACTATTTTTGTTTGTTTGAGACATAAAAATACTGGCAGTTGATTGCAGATTATAGTTCAGAGTTTGGAGAATTTATGTTTGTGTGTTTATTTGTCTGAACTATAAGAAAATATATAACTTGGATTTGTGTACTGCTTGTACTTTGATATCTATATGTAATTCTATTATTATATTTCGATAATAATACTTCAAATTGGTAAGCATCTGTTCATCTCTTTTCTCTTACAAATGTGTTATGTTATATATCTTCTCTATCTTTTCATCTAAAGTCAACAATTTTTTTTTAGGAAAATGTCAATCGTCCCAACATCATTCGAACAAAATCAACCTCATGATGAACCACCAAAGCTTACTTACCGTGAGCAACGAAGACTTGATCAAGATGAGCTTCGACAAAAATTTCCTGATCGTAAGAGGCGTGGGCCTACTATGGGCATGAAATATTACACTAAAAGGCCAAGAAATTTTGAAGAAAAAGTCACAGTCAGTTTCATGGATGAGGTTTGACGTGTGATCGGTGGAAAGGTAGATGAATTTCTATGTGATTGTAGCAAGTGGGTAAAGGAGTTTTGTCCCCTAAATACTAAGTATGTCTATGCTTACTCTATTTTATTATTTATAGTGTTTGAATCTGTTACGCTTCCCCATCTTTCTTGAATTGTCTTTTAGCTGTCTTATGTGAGATTTTCTTTCTTTCGAAAGGAGAGGAATATGTATTTCCAGCAACTAGTGTCCATCGTCCTATTATATGCACCTGGATTTTTACCTTAAGATTTGTATTAATTCATCTTAATATACTTCGTACTACATTCATTTACTAAGATTTACTCCCAATTGATTACTTTCACATGCACTTGTAGCGTATTAGCAAAATTAATACGGAGAACAAGCTAAAGCTGACTGAAACACCAACCAATGGTTCAAGATCTACAGCAAGAATAATGTATGACATGGTCGGTAATTTTCGTTGTCTGTAATTTTTGCTTTCTTTATTATATGATGTACCATATGTTTCTTTTGGTATTTATGTAATCATTTGTTATATTATATGTAGATGAATGAGCCACCCGTTGTTCCGACACAAGATCTTGAAGGATCATCCGAACCCGTTGAAGTGGAGTAAGAACCCATCTATGTTAGTTTATTTGAGAAGACCAAAAAGTAAGGTTATTCAACTTTTTTTTTTGTGTTAGTTTTCTGCATTGACTAACATTCTTGTTATCATTCTTGTTGTCTATTGGAAGTGACTAATTATATGGTAACACTTGTCCCCCGCACTGCCCCGCGCACTCCTCCCGCACTACCCCCCTGCAGACACCCCCTGCTGCGCCCCCCTTGGCCACCACCCCTGCGCAGATCCCCCTTGCTGCCCCCTGCTGCTACACCCCCTGCAGACCCCCTTCTTGCCCCCTGCAGACACCCCCCTGCTGCCCCCTTGCTGCCACCCCCTGCAGACCCCCCTGCTGCCCCCCTTTGCCCACACCCCCCGCAGGCCCCCCCTTGTTGCCCCCCTACTGCCATTGTTGACTCATGAATGGTGCCATTGGTAATATTAAATGTAGTTATCATGTAGCTCAATTATCTGAATGATACTAGCTAATAATTTCTGAAACAGTCCCTGCCTTCCCTAATATGCCTTTTCTTCATTTAATAGAGATGATAATAGCCAAGTCTTTATCTAAGGGGAGAATTATGGGAAGCTAATTCTAAAAAATTGCAAATTTCATGTGCTAGGCATAAAAATAAGGATGGAACTACTTGCTGGGAACCAATTGCTGAAAAAAATTATGAAGAACTAAAAAAACTTCATGAAACTCAGATTCACTCAATGTGAAAGATGCTTACATTAAAGCTTTAAAACGTAAATCTGGGTATGTGAAAGGACTTGGTCCTGGAGCTCGACCACCAAAAAAAGGTAGAACTGGAGAGAACAATGAACGATTGTCTACCCAAGTTGACACTCTTGCTGCATCAAACGAGGAACTTAGAGTATCAAATGAACAGCTTAAAGCATCTAATGAAGAGTTCAAGGCATCCAATGAGGAGCTTAGAGCAGAATTTTCTAAAATGAACAAAGAAGCTATTGAACGTGAAAAGAAAATGAGAGAAGATATGCTGAAAATGTTTCAGGACATGAGGTATGAGTTTTTTAGCTTATTTATTATTTTACTCGGTATGTGAATGGAAAGTGTTTTGTAGTATTACTTCAGTAATGAGCTCATGTGTCTGAATTGAGTAAATTTTGTACTTATTTGTTGGTAAATTTGGATAAAAGCAATTGGATGCACCGTGCTTCGCCCTATTGATCATATTCCTTACCTTATTGTTAGAATTTTGTAATCATGTATTGCTTGTTATGATTGTGCTTGTGTGTTATTGTTTGGAATGTCAAATTGCCTGCAATCTGACTTGAAAATATGGTGGTTTTGAATGATGTTGAACCTGCATTTCTTTTGGATGATTCTACTTGAAGTTTCGTTGCGATTGTAGTTAATACTTGTTATATTGGTGCACCTATATATTTTTTTTTCGGGAGAAAGAGTAAAAAGATCATTAATCCCCCCCATTTTTTAATCACATGGGTATCTAATTATAACATTTTTGATTTTATCAGGAACAATGGGTCGTGATTATTTTCCGAAATTAGCAGAGGAAAGCTATGATATGGCTTGGATTATGTGTATTTCTTCGTAGATTATGGGTACTGCTAATTAGTTTTTTTAGATTTACTTTGAATTATTCAAGTTACATCGGATGTCAAATTTGAAGATTATTTTATTGTACTCCGATTATATACAATTTGCTATTCCACGAATACTTCTTCTATTATGTCATACTTTTGTTTTTAATAGGTTCATCTAATATATATGAACAGGGAAAAAGCTTATAGATTACACGATAACAATAATTCGTAGTCCATACCAATTTGGGCAACAAAATAGGGATTGCACATTGTCATTTCAATTTAGCACGAGATGAAAAATTATGTACAACAATTCGTAGCCTAAAGTATTTTGGGCGACGAAACTGGTGTTGCCCAAGACATCATGCATGTAAGACTACAAGACATAATGGGTGACAAAAAACAGTAATTGTTGCACAAAGTTCAGTAATATTGGCGACGAAAGTTAAGTTGTTGTTGCCAAAAGTCAGTTAAGCATGGGCAACGATTTAAGAAACTCGTTGCCGAATTGCCCCATAAATGTGCAACGGATACGAGGCTCGTAGCACAAAAGACCATAATGGGCAACGCATGTAAGTCGACGCCCAAGATGTGGTGTGTGCGACGATTACAATTTTCGACGCCCCAAATACAATGGGCGTCGAACCTTAAGCGACGAAATTGGGGCGTGAAAATTTCGTTACCCAAACTGTTGTGCAACGAAATTGTCCCATTGGGCAACGAAAATATTCGTTGCCCAAAACCTATTTTCTTGTAGTGGATTCATGCTTTTTTAATGATTTTAAATGTTTTACATATGCATGGCTATTCTTCAGAGCCACTATATAGTTATTGTCTTTGCCTCATTAGCGCATGTTCTGTGCGCGAGGCCACCCCGGGGGGTTTTGCGCTTTGTCCCTCCAAAAAGTTTCCTGAGCGAGTGTTGAATCTTAGTCATAAGCAAACCTACCCAACCATGACATTACTTTTTTGTTACTGACTTGAGACTGGAGTGCGTCCTACATGTGACAATCTTTTTAAGCAAAATACGAAGCGTGGGATCATATCTTAGTCATGGACCCTTTTCAACCTAAACCAAAAACTGACCATAGTTTCAAACGTAGAACTTGACTTTAGGTTGAGAACTTTGCATACTTGTTACGTGCCAATTTACCTACTTATGCATATTTTGCTTATTGCTACGTTGTAAAAATTGTTATGTATTGCACCTAAAATTCGCGTCTAAGAAAAACTACCAAATTGACCAAAACTTCGGCCAAATGGACAAAACTGCATGCCAGGAATCAGTGCACCAAACGGATCTCGATGTGCCTGACGCGCCTCTCTTGCGTCAAACGCAGAGGGTTTGCACTACGTGCAACATTGTTCCGTGGCAGCATCCTATGCATCCCATTCTATTCTCATGGATGTTATGATGGCCAATTACACATTTTATGTCCGCGTTCATTTAGAATCATGATCGTTTTTAGAGTCATTGTGTCGAAAACAAATCTCACCTAATTCTCAAGATAAAACTTATATATCGTTTTTCTTTTTAAGCCCCATCATCATTGAGTCTCATTTAGATAAAACTATCATGATAACTTAGGGTCATCCATCCATACATTTTTTTTTATCTTTTTTTAGGGGGAAATTCGGATATTTTCATCCTTCCAACAAACTTATCCTCAAAATCTCCATCTTTTTCAAAATTTTCATCTTTTGTCGAAAACTTATCCATTATCTCTTTCGAATACTTATCCTCATCTTTTGTGAAAGTCTATCCCTATCTTTTGCCAAATCTCTATCCTCTATCTCCACCAAAAAAAAACTATCTTACCCTTTACCTCCACACAAAAAAAAATCATCTTCACCACAAGTCGTTAACAAAATCAAACCTTGTCCTTATCACCAAAAAATCCATCTCCACCACAAAATTATCCTCACAAAAAATCCCCTTATCATTGTCACAAATCTATCCCCTATCTCTTCACCATAATCTTATTCATCCTATTCTACATCACAAATACATCTTACCGTTACACAAATCCATCCTTACACAATTCATCACCAATTTATTATCTCATCACAAATTAATCTTAGGCCTTTCTTCACAAATAGTCCATATCATGTAATCCTTTTGGCAAGAGTCTTTCACAAATTAGCTTCTTATATTAGTATTTTTGGCTCGGGAGATGCTTCAGACAGTTATAATTATCAAATATATTATCATTCATAAGTTTCATAATTGATTTCATTAGCTTTTCTTGTACTAGTATTTTTGGCCCAGGACATGTCCGGACAGTTATAATTATCAAATATATTATCATTCATAAGTTTCATAATTGATTTCGTTAGCTTTTCGTAATTTTCCTTCTAGTGCGAAATTGGAAAATGTACGTTATGACATGATAAGTTGATTTAAAAAAAAGTTCCAAGGAATTGGGGATAAAAATAACAATGTCAATGGAATTGGGGTAAGAGAATGTTCTTACCTTAATAAAAGTGTTAGGCTCTGTTCTTTTGGACTGAATTAATGGAAATTCAGTTCAGTTCAGTTTAGACAAATTCAGTTCAGTTCAGTTAGTTTCCTCTCACAGTTTTAATTCAATTTAGTTCAGTTCAGTTCAGACAAATTAATTTCAGTTCAGTTTAGTTCAGTTCAGACAAATTAAGTTTAGTTCAGTTTAGTTTAGCCCAGTTCAGTCCAAAAGAATATAGCCTTAGAGATTAAAAAGCTTGTCTATGTCTTTATAGTTACATATGATTATAAGACTTTATTATGTTTTATTTTGAAATAATAAACATTGACATTGTGGTAGATTGGTGGTTAAACTCTCACATTTCATTTCAAAGGTCATGAGTTCGATTCCCAGTAGCTACACATAATTAATATTTTTTAATGAGATCATAAACATGTATATTAGGATCTTAAGAAGAGTGTCACGTGGCACCAATCCGTTGATAGGAACGCCTTTTAATATATTTGTATAGATTATCACATCTATTTCGAAATCGACAAAATCACATCAAAGCTGACAAATTGCGTGCCGCAGAGTTGTGCATCTGATGCACCAGGTGCACCCCTCATGGGCCAAACGCATAGGACTCACGCCATGCGCAACCAGGTTGCATGACGCGCATCAGCGTCGCATGACGCGCAACCCTATCTATCACATGTTGTAGACACATAATTGTATCTTCCCATTTTAGCACCTAATGCTGAAAGATACCATCATCCTAATTGGTTCGGTCCAAAGGAAGATCTATCCAACAAGCTAAGCCCAAAATCATTTTGAGAACCTTAAGTTTATTTATTTATTTTAAGACAGTTTTAAAAGCCCAATTAATTATTCATGATAAAATTAATTATATTTTTAAAGTACATTTTTGAAAAGTCCAATTAATTATTCTTCAAAATTAATTGTATTTTTAATAAATATTTTCCAAATAAGAAAAATTATATGAAAAACATATTTTTTATTCTTTATCTAAGAGATTTTCGAATTCAAATGATAGTATTTGATGCAAGATAGAAATAATCTTTTAATTTCGGATAACAAATAAAACCCCGTCAAATATATGGTTGCCTGACTTGCAACCTAATGTGTCACTCGCACCATAGTGCGTATGCGTAACATCGAGATTGTCAGCAAAACACAAACACAAAAAAGGTCAATGTGTGCCGTGCATCAGCTGTGCACGTAGCCAACGCAGATTTCTTTTTATTTTTCTGATTTTCCCTATAAATAGAACTCGTTCCATTCGGTTTCGGGATAGATTTTCATAAGCTTTCCTACGACTACATAACACGAAATTCCTCTATAAACACTCAAATACTTCAAACACCTACAAGAACACTTCAATTTCCATCAAATCCCCATCCAAGCTTCAAGATTGCTCCTCCTACAGATCATTACTAGCTTTATATTGATAAGTGGCTTTTAAGGCCACTTTTATGGCCTCTTTCCACCCTAATTAAGCCCTTGTTTAGTCCATTTTTATGCTTATTTAGCTTAGCTATGTTCAATGTTAGTGATTCTACTAGTTTCATGCATTTCGAGTCTTTTTGGGAGTTATAGGTTGTTTTCTCTTCATGTGAAGAATGAATGTTGTGAGCACCCTGTGCTATGACTTGCTCTTAACTTCTTTTAGGTTCCGTAGCGGCCTAATCAAGGTTGTCGAAGCTTGGAATTGGAAAAGGGAACCTTTGGATGAAGAGAGGGAGTTTCAAATTGCAAAGAAGAATAGAAGCAGAGCCAAAGCTCGCGCTCCAACCTCATGGAGCGGGAGCTCCAAAATCCCTTGCATACGAGAAGATTTGCCGAGAAGCCAAAGCTCGCGCTCCAACCTCATGGAGCGGGAGCTCCAAAATCCCTTGCATACGAGAAGGTTTGTCGAGAAATCAAAGCTGGCGCTCCAACCTTCGGAGCGGGAGCTTCGATCCGCGGCAGAACTCACATTAGGCTCAGAGCTGGCGCTCCAACCTCTTGGAGCGGGAGCTTCGACCTGCTGTTGAAATCTCTCTCATTAAGTTCAGAGCTCGCGCTCCACGTATGGAGCGGGAGCTCTGAATGGTCAGCTCCCGATTTTTTTCGCTGTTTGCCCTTACTCTAAGCTGTATTTGTGAGGGGTATAAATACCATCTCTTAAGACACTTTAGGGCAAGCTTTTAATTCCAGATGGGAGGATTCAAAGAAAAGAACACACTATCCTAGGTTAATTAGAGAGAGAAAAACACATTTTTAGGAGAGAGAAAGTTGTAACTCAACATTTGTTCTTCATTTTATTCAATCAAAGCATCAATCTTTTGGTAATTTCTAGTCCCTAATCCTTATTTCTTAGTTTATTTTTGGTTATTTGTTTAGTTTTATGCTTGTTTAAATTAGTTTATGCTTGCCTTGACTAGTCTTAGTAGTCTATTGCTCAAAGGTTCAATCTTTCTCGTTTTCACTAATCATGCTTAGTAGTTTTAGTATGTTTGCTCCTTTTATTGTTGCTTTTATTAGTCTTACTATGTTCTCCTCCTTCCTAGGCTAGATTTCTAGCTAGGGAAGGGGGATAATGGGACTTTGTGATGGTTTTGAATGATGTTTGGTTGGCTTTGGTGATCGTTCTTTTGATGCCCGAATCAAGGTATTTTATTGTTAAAGCATGAAACTTGATCACCTTTATGTTTAAATCTTGTGCTAATGTTGGGTTATGTGAGAGCAAGCTTGATATTGGTGATGACTTGATGATGGGTAGACCACGACCTCAAAGGCGGGGTTGGGTAGGTGGTGTTAAGGGGTGTGCGAGAGTGACCTCTTGATGTTGGACCAAGACCCTCAATTGATTTGATCCATTGCCCACCAAATGTTGTCGAAATCGTTGTTGTGAGTTCCATGATTCCCCCTCTCCCTAGTGTTTGTCTTATTGATTAATCACTCTTATTTTATCTTCCTTAGGTAGTCTAGTTGATAACTCAAACCCCTTTTCTTTTACTCCCGTCGATTGATTGCATCTCGAACTAAGTGTAAAACTCCTTGCTTCTCCGTGGATACGACCCCTTACTACGCTATACTACCTTATTAGGCTAGTTAGTTAGACTAGGGAGATTTTATTCTTGACCCGGAACCATAGGAAGTAACGACACCTAGGGGACCGATCAAGTTTTGTTGCGCCGTTTGGGGACGCAACGTGTTGTTTGAACTTAGTTTATTGCCCATCAATTGCTTTTTATTTCCATTTTTGTTATTGTGTTGTCAATTTTAACCGTGTGCTTAGCTTTGTTGAATGATAAGGAGATCTCAAGGTATTCCTACCACTCCTCTTGACCGGGAAATCGACCGTACTTTGAGGCAAGTTCGGAGGTTATTTGAACATCAAACCGAGGAGGAGGAAATATTTTTGACTCTTCAAGTGAGGCAAGTGAAGCCATGGCCGAAGATGACAACCCTCTATTTCAAGACTTTGGTAATCCGGGAAGACTATGAGCTCATAGGTGGCATTTTGCTCCCCACCACCACTACGAACTTCACTATTCATCCACAATATACACAAATGGTGCTTAGGGAGCAATTTTCCGGAGCCGCGCATGAGAATCCCATTGAGCATCTTGATAGATTCCTTGAGTTGTGCGCCATGGTCCAAACGAATCAAGTCACTCAAGAATACATCCGCATGCATCTCTTCCGCAATCCTTAGCGGGAAAAGCTTATAGGTGGCTTAAGAATCTCAAACCAAACTCCTTGACTACTTGGAGGGCGGTGGCCAAAGCCTTCCTAAAGAAGTTTATATCGGAGGAGAAGACCGCGGAAATGAGAAGGAAGATATCCAACTTCCAACAAGAAGCGGATGAGTCTCTAGGTGAAGCTTGGGAACGATTCAACGAGTATGTTAGAGCTTGCCCCCATCATGAGTATAGCGAGCCTCTACTTATTAGATTCTTCTATGATGCTCTTGATCCCATTAGTAGAGCCCAATCTTGATGCGGGAGCCGGAGGCCAATTAAGGAAAGTTCCCCAAGCTCAACTTAAAGATACAATTGAGGATGTGGTTCGCAACTATTCATGGGGTGGTAAGAGAAGAAGTCAAGGAAAAGCTAATGGGAAATTCGAGCTTGACCAAGAGTCTCTCAAGGCCTTCATGGAGCAACTTCTTGACAAGAAGCTAGGGAAAGAACAAGCTTCTTCTTCCTCATCTCGGCAAGTAAACTCATTCTCATGTGAAATTTGTGGGGGTACCAACCACGACACCTCTTATTGTGGTGGTAAGGACCCCGAGCATGTAGCGGCTATGGGTTATCTCAATAATCAAAGAGATCAAAGGGATAATTGGAGAGGCCCTAAATCCAATGTTAATCCGAGGTTCAATGACTATGGTGGACCAACCAATTTCCAAAATCAAGCGAACCAAGGAACTCCCTATCTACATCCAAATGCTAGAAACAACTTCAACAAGCCCCTTCCACAAAATCAATTCTCAAACCAACCCCCAACCACCTTCCCAAACACTTCAAAACCCCCAAGGTGGCCCATCTCAGGACACCCTTCTTATCCTAGACAACATCAAAAACATCTCTCAACAATTTGAACAAAAGTTGAGCAATCTTGAGCGAAAAGTAGATCAAAAATTCCAAGAAACCACATCTCACCAAAAGATCCTTGACAATCAAGTTGCCCAACTAGCCGAGAGGGTTTCTCAACTCTCAAATGAGAAGCTTCCCGGTCAACCTACTCCAAATCCCGCAAACCACCACCATGTGAATGCCATCTCCCTAAGGTCCGGAAGATCATATAAAGGACCTAAAGAGGTGCAACAAGAGAAGGATAAGGAGAAAGAAGGACAAGTTGTGGAGAAAGGAGAATATGAAATCCAAAAAGAGGGTGTTGAGAAGGAGAAAGAGGTTGAGGTAGAAAAGCAAGCATCAACAAATCTCCAACCATCAAGATTCGATCCTCCCCACCATTTCCGGAAAGGATAGTTGAGAGAAAGTTGAATGACAAGTACAACAAGTTCATGAACATGTTGAAGGGTCTTCAAATCAACATTCCCTTCCTTGAGGCTATGTCACAAATGCCATCCTATGCAAAATTGCTCAAGGAACTTCTTTCCAACAAGAAAAAGCTCAATGAACAATGCATCACTCTTCCTCACCAAGTGAGTGCGCATGCAACGCCACTTGCCACCCAAGCAACGAGATCCGGGTAGCTTTACTCTTCGGTGACATTGGGAGATCTTGAGACCAAGGGAGCATTGGCCGACTTGGGTGCAAGTGTGAGCTTGATGCCCTTGTCCATTGCAAAGTTGCTCAAGTTTGAGATGGTGCCTTCAAGGAAAACAATTCAATTGGCCGACCGCTCGATTAAGCTACCTTGTGGAGAACTTAAAGACATACCAATTCGAGTTGGTAATATCTTTGTGCCTTGTGATTTTGTTGTAATGGATATGGAGGAGGACCCTCATACTCCTCTTATCCTTGGTAGAGAGGCTCTTAAAACAATGGGAGCCATGATTAACTGCAAGAACAACACGATCACTTGTGAGGTGGCCGATGAAAGAGTTATGTTTGAGTTTTCGAAAACCTTGAAGCAACCTATGGTGGAGAAGGTGTGGAGAGTAGACTTGGTGGAGTCGGAGATTGTTAATTATGAGGGGGTGGACAAATCAAGAGAGGCCATGGAGATTGAAACCCAACTTGATGAAGCTCATACGGATGCCCAAGAAAGCAAAGACGAGCTCCCATTGATCCAAACCATGGCCAAGGGGGAGAGTTCTAAACCTCCTACCAAGTTGTTGGGAAAAGATTGTGACTTCGAGGTTGGCGACAAAGTTCTCTTATTCAACTCACGCCTCCGTCTTTTCCCAGGGAAGTTGAAGTCTAAGTGGTCAGGCCCATTCTCTATCATCAAGGTCACTCCCTATGGCTCGTTTGAATTGGAAGGTGAAGATGGAGCTAGGTTCATGGTATATGGCCAAAGAATCAAGAAATATTTCGATAAGGAACAAATTGGAAAACTTGGTTGTTTGATGCTCGAGTCGGTCCCAACCGATTCGTCCCCCGAAGCCATTTGAGAAGGATGAAGAGGTCCAGCTTAAGACCATAAATCAAGCACTTTTGTATATCTTTGTTTATATGTTGTTATTGTTGAACTTTGATTTTTAATTTTGTTTTGGTAGATTGTAAAATCCGGAGGATTTTTCCCCGAGGGAGGGGTGACATTTTAGTTTGATTGAGAAATACGAGGCACGGCCTCTCGGCTCATCTAACCAATAGTTGAGTCGAGTTTCAAGCTAAGCCTTACATCTCACTTTGGGCTAATTTTAACCCCCATAGGGTATGGTTTGTTGTGTATATGTGCAGGAAAAGGAAAAGGAAAATGGAAATCGGCTACGTGTTGGAACTAATCTCTCTTTTGAGTTGATGACCTTTTGTAGCAAGTATCCGGGAGATGAAGTCAAGTTTGAAGATGCTCTTTTGCTTCGGATATTGCATTTGGCCTTTATTGCTTCAATGATGGGTGAGATCGTTCCAACTCCCTTTTAGTTACTTGTTTGCTTAGTTTTAGGATAGTATAGGAAAGATGATGATCGTTCGAGTTTGCTTGGCTTTAATTTTACATTGGTGGTTATGAACACCACCTGGGTTTAAGTGCAAAATTTGATTGATAGTGTTGGTTATGTGCCATTGCCTACTTACTTTCATCCCTTGAGAAAAAAAACAAAAATCAAAAAAATACGTAAGAATCAAGGCAAATTTTTCTTTTAATTATTTCTTTTGCTCTTGAGTTGAGAACAATATCATTGAAGCTCCACTCTTTTGAATGCTTTTATTCCTAGACGTTAGAAGCCTGCATGCTTAGAGATGTTTATGGTTGATTTTAGTATACGCTATGTTAAGGTAGCGGTTAGAACTTTTTGAGAGCACAAGACCTTAATTCATGGATTGTGGTACGAAGGTGTTGCTCTCTCTAGTGATTTGAAACCTTAAAGGTAGCATTTGCTTGATAACCCCATGTGAGGACTTTCAAAAAAGCCCCAACATCCATTTTGAGTGCATGGATCCTCGACATCGCATACTTCTATCGAGAACTTGACTCTAATCTATCTTAGATCGCGACCGAGCCACTCTAGGGAAAGATAAAGGCGTTCATTTCGGTGACTATTTTCACTTTTATAGTTTTAGGCCTTTTATTCTTGTTTTTCTCTTTTTCTTGGTTTTATTTTTGTTTGCATATGCCCTTCCTCTCAACCCTTTCAGCCTTATCCTTTCTTTGATTACCTCAATACAAGCCAATTGCCTCCTTGTTTTATTTTTCACCCTTGTAGTGAATAGTGAAGTTAGAGCGATTGTCTTGAGTGATATTTGAAACAAATAAGGGGAAAGGAAAATGATGAGATTCTTGTGGTATAGTGGAAATTTTGTGTATATTCTTGAATACATGCAATTGCAAGTTCTTAGAAAAAGCCACCCAAAGTCAAAGAAGGTGAAAAAAAAAAAGGGGAGAAAAAGAAAGAAAATCCAAAATAGTTCTTTTACTGTTATGTTTTCAAATAAGTTTGGGGGAAACTTATCCCTAAATGGTTGAATATGATTTGTGATTCATGGTTATTTAGCTCTTTCGCTCCTACTAAGGCTTCACTATATTAGGATTGAGCACCACTATCCAAATTTATTCACACCCTTTACCCCTAGCCTACGTTTCCACCCTTAAAAAGTCCTTTTGACCTTAGAGGATTGAGTCATTGTCGGTGGTGGAAGATTGGAATCAAGCCTATTGAGCGAGTGTGCTATGTCGAGATGTCGAGTAACCTTCTCCTATTCTATTTCTTATTACATTTATCGGCTCCATTCTCCGGAGTTTAGAGAAGCTACCTTGAATGACGAATTTGAAACTAGTTGAGAGAACGCGGTATGTATGGTTGTAGAATTTGAGGAAATGTGCTCTGTCTAGTTCTCTATGCTTAGTGTATGGTATGTTTTAATCAACCTATGGACATCTTTGCGCATGCTTACTTTTAATGTCTAGAAATTCTTGCATCCATTTGCGCTTGCTTCTCATCAAAATCTCACTTAAGAGCACCATTTTATTTTCTTTGGTTTATTTATTTTTGATTTGCCTTGGATTCTAAGATCTAGAGTTATGGGTCAAACTCTTAGAAAACCCTTACGAGAGCACACTCGTCCTCCTTGGCGACTTTGAGGTTTAAAGGGCTTGTCATTTACGCTAAAATTGACCAGTGATTCCTACGAAAGTGAGTTAGTGTACGAGACTTTAATGCTTTCTCTTTATTCGAGGACGAACAAAGGACTTAGTCAGGGGAGTTTGATAAGTGGCTTTTAAGGCCGCTTTTATGGCCTCTTTCCACCCTAATTAAGCCCTTGTTTAGTCCATTTTTATGCTTATTTAGCTTAGCTATGTTCAATGTTAGTGATTCTACTAGTTTCATGCATTTCGAGTCTTTTTGGGAATTACAGGTTGTTTTCTCTTCATGTGAAGAATGAATGTTGTGAACACCCTGTGCTATGACTTGCTCTTAACTTCTTTTAGGTTCCGTAGCGGCCTAATCAAGGTTGTCGAAGCTTGGAATTGGAAAAGGGAACCTTTGGATGAAGAGAGGGAGTTTCAAATTGCAAAGAAGAATAGAAGCAGAGCCAAAGCTCGCGCTCCAACCTTATGGAGCGGGAGCTCCAAAATCCCTTGCATACGAGAAGATTTGCCGAGAAGCCAAAGCTCGCGCTCCAACCTCATGGAGCGGGAGCTCCAAAATCCCTTGCATACGAGAAGGTTTGTCGAGAAATCAAAGCGGCGCTCCAACCTTCGGAGCGGGAGCTTCGATCCGCGCGAGAACTCACATTAGGCTCGGAGGCGGCGCTCCAACCTCGTGGAGCGGGAGCTTCGACCTCGCTTGTTGAAATCTCTCTCATTAAGTTCAGAGCTCGCGCTCCACGTATGGAGCGGGAGCTCTGAATGGTCAGCTCCCGATTTTTTTCGCTGTTTGCCCTTACTCTAAGCTGTATTTGTGAGGGGTATAAATACCCTCTCTTATGACACTTTAGGGCAAGCTTTTAATTCCAGAAGGAAGGATTCAAAGAAAAGAACACACTATCCTAGGTTAATTAGAGAGAGAAAAACACATTTTTAGGAGAGAGAAAGTTGTAACTCAACATTTGTTCTTCATTTTATTCAATCAAAGCATCAATCTTTTGGTAATTTCTAGTCCCTAATCCTTATTTCTTAGTTTATTTTTGGTTATTTGTTTAGTTTTATGCTTGTTTAAATTAGTTTATGCTTGCCTTGACTAGTCTTAGTAGTCTATTGCTCAAAGGTTCAATCTTTCTCGTTTTCACTAATCATGCTTAGTAGTTTTAGTATGTTTGCTCCTTTTATTGTTGCTTTTATTAGTCTTACTATGTTCTCCTCCTTCCTAGGCTAGATTTCTAGCTAGGGAAGGGGGATAATGGGACTTTGTGATGGTTTTGAATGATGTTTGGTTGGCTTTGGTGATCGTTCTTTTGATGCCCGAATCAAGGTATTTTATTGTTAAAGCATGAAACTTGATCACCTTTATGTTTAAATCTTGTGCTAATGTTGGGTTATGTGAGAGCAAGCTTGATATTGGTGATGACTTGATGATGGGTAGACCACGACCTCAAAGGCGGGGTTGGGTAGGCGGTGTTAAGGGGTGTGCGAGAGTGACCTCTTGATGTTGGACCAAGACCCTCAATAGATTTGATCCATTGCCCACCAAATGTTGTCGAAATCGTTGTTGTGAGTTCCATGATTCCCCCTCTCCCTAGTGTTTGTCTTATTGATTAATCACTCTTATTTTATCTTCCTTAGGTAGTCTAGTTGATAACTCAAACCCCTTTTCTTTTACTCCCGTCAATTGATTGCATCTCGAACTAAGTGTAAAACTCCTTGCTTCTCTGTGGATACGACCCCTTACTACGCTATACTACCTTATTAGGCTAGTTAATTAGACTAGGGAGATTTTATTCTTGACCCGGAACCATAGGAAGTAACGACACCTAGGGGACCGATCATATATGCACGCGATGCGTGCGAAAGTAAATAAAAAAATTCATTTTTTTAAAAATAATGGTAAAGTGAAAGAACAATTGGAGTATAAATCTAACCGCAACTCTTTAGTCTACTTTAATTATTATTTGAAATAACCCAAAAATTAGAGAAGTTGTTGTTGCTTTTTTAGTTGGGGGTACAATTGTAGAAGAGAGTGGATACCAAGTCTTTCACCTCTTCGCTTACATAATAGAGATTTAACAATGATTAGTAGCCTTATTGGATTTTGTATAAATACAGTGACCCATATTTGATAATTCATATATTTCTACCCAATTCTAGCTATATATAAGGACGAATAATTTTACTAATCATTATTGTATGGGTTTTTATAGGGATTTGATGTTTTTTATTGTATCTTCGTGAGGAGCTTTATTCTTGTATATCTTTAATTTTGTTTCTATCCAAATGAATGCAATTTCATAACTTTATGATATTATTTCACCTAAGTATTTAGTGTCTTTTTTGCATTTTATATCAAAACGATTATCTTTTTTTGATCTATATGATCATGAAGTTTATAATAATTTTTTTTTAAATTCGTGTAATCCATTTATATGATGATTTTAGCATTTTTCAAAATGTATTTAGTTATATGCAAAACAATCACAAACATGATTCTTTAAAATTACAAAAAGTCATGAATAATGAAGAACAATTCGGCTCATAAAAAACATAATCAACCAAAAAAAACACGTCTATCATAATATATAAAGACAATTAAACTATGAATGACAATGATAATAAGCTCACTATTAGCTACCAAAGACAGGAACATTAAAATGTCAAAATCTCTACTCCACCACAAAACCCCATTGCCCATATCTTCTTAATCCTCGTCGGGAACTTCGTCAGCGCCAGTTCCAGTGCCAGTGCCGCCGATGCTCGGTAATTTAGATGTTGTTTTGCTTTAGTAACTCGAAATCCCTAATTACATGCATTTTTCAACTCTTATTGAACAGATGGAACATGAGAATTACATTAGGATTGGTGTTCTTGAAATCTTTTATTTAAAAGTGTTACTTTGAGAATTAATATGAAATCATAATTTTATGTTCACTCTATTATACTTCTTTTAACTGATTCAACAAAATATGGGGCGATGTGTTAGTCCCTCAACTCTTAATTTTGAGTTTCATATTCACTAAATTATGTGATTACTTTCATCATCAAAAATAAATAAATAAATAAATTATATGGCTGGTAAACAACGTTTATAAATATTACTTTTTGGTTGTGAGTTAACTTAAACAAACCATTTAAAATTTAATATCACTAAACAAATACCTGATGTATGTGCTTTTTGTTGTTCTTGGTAAAAGTCCATCAAAATCCCTAACTTTTTCTTGGTTGTTTACCATGTTTGTCAATGATATCTTCTTTCTCCTTGTTTCCTTGATAATATCATACCAAACAAACAATGTCAGAGGAGGAAGAGTTACCTGTACCAAAAAATTAAATCAATGGAATTACCTGATTATTTTTTACCAAGAGTTTCATAATCAATGTCTCTTATATGCATAGGTAAAAGAAGAGCAAGAAAATTATGGATTAGAGAGGGGAAGAAGCTATTGTTTTTGAAGCTATTGTTTTTATCGTATTTTGTTGGTTTTTTTTTGTTCTAAAGATAAAATTGTAAAATGTGCAGTTAATTGAGGAAGAAATGCATAGGAAGAATTGAGGATTTAATTGAAGGTTGGAAAGAGAAAGAAGATGAAGAAGAGTGTTGTGTTTTTCACCGTGTTGTTCTTTTTGTTAACTTAGTAACTGCTCTGCAGTTGTTAAAGGTTTCGTTCTCCCTCTTTTTTTCTTCTTATTTTACTTTTCTATTTTTAAATTAAATTGTGGTAGATTTTGTAATTTTATTTTGTTGTGGGGGTAATTTGGGCAATTCAGGTGGACACCAAAGTCCTCAGGAGTTGCCTTATATAATAGAGATTCATTACCCAGGCAACGAAGGTATAAATCCTGAGGGTCAATTCCAATTTATTTCTTATTATATTAACAATTTACTGTTCATGATGTAAATCCTCAAAGAATCCATGCTTATTTGTATATTCTAACCCTCAATCTCTCTTTTTCTATATATTCTTTGTTATATTCATACATATGCTTATATTTTTTATTGATTTCATCACCACATATGCTTATTTTTGGTAATCAAAAACCTAAATAAATGCTCCAACATTGAAGTCAGATAATTTCGACAATTGAATTAGGTTCCTAGTAATTTGATTGCTTAAATAACATATCACAAAAATTAGTCTTTTGTTTGTTTAATAAACCAACATAGATTAAGTTTCAGAATGCATGAACATATTGCTTAGTTGTTTAATTGCATTAAACTAGAACATGAATAGAGATGCTTGTGACTATACAGTTGGCCAATAATGGGCGAGTTTGATTCATGATCATAATCGTGCCCTCACCCCAGAACTCTATCTTTGGTTCATTGACCAATTACGTTTATGAGTCTTCCTTGAAAGACTTGTTGGCGAATTCTTTTTCAAAACAATTTCAAAACTAAATTATTTTCAATGAGGTAGTCAAATCTACGCTCATCCCGCGTAAGCAATAAAAATATGCCTACACTTGTTATTGCCAATTTTGACGTAGTAATGGTCATTCGTGATATTTTCAAAATACTTTCTTTTTCTAATTGTAAATAATTTGGAGCATTCTTCTGTAACTTGTTCTTGGTAGTTAGAGATAAATTAGGGATTTTTTATTTTTGTAAGAGAATTTTGGTGGTAATCACGTTTGGGAAGTTAATGACTTCATTTTGAATTATACGTTTTTTTGGTAGTTTTTTTTAAATAGAATAATTACTTACCCCTTTTATTAATTTTTTTTGTTACTTTTCTTGTATTGGCAGTTAATGATTGTATGTGAGTTAGTTATGCTTTTTTTTATATATAAATATAGTAGTTAGTTATTCCATCTCTTCTTATTTTCTTTTTTCTCCCTTTTCTTATTTTTTGGTGTCCCCCCTAGTTGCCTTATAGAATAGAGATGCTTGTGACTATACAGTTGGCGCAGTGCTTGGCCAACAAAAGAACAAAGTACTCCTTGCTATCTACTATGCCAACAAGAAATTGGATGAAGCCCAGGTCAACTATGCTACTACAAAGAAGGAATTATTGGCCATTGTCTATGTTGTTGATAAGTTTTGGACCTACCTCATAGGTTCGAAAGTGATTGTCCACACAGACCATGCTGCACTGAAGTATCTATTGGCTAACAAGGAAGCTAAGCCATGATTTATGCGATGGATATTACTTCTATAAGAGTTTCATTTGGAGATCCGCGACAAGAAGGGTGCTAAGAATGTAATTGCAGATCATCTCTCCAGATTAAAATTTGAGTCAAGTGCCGATGGTCCTATTGATGATTAATTTCCCGATGATCATCTCTTTGATGTATCTACTCAATCCCCATGGTACGCCGACTTTACTAATTATTGTGTTGGTGGTTCTCATCCTCCTGACTTGACTTACCAACAACGCAATAAATTTTATCATGATGCTAAGCGCTACTTTTGGGAAGACCCTCTCCTATACAGGAAGTGTCAGATGGTCTTTTTCGACGATGTGTTGTTGATTGGGAGATAGATGTGGTCCTAAAACATTGTCACAATATGCCATCTAGTGGACATCTTGGTTCACATGCCATAACTTATAGAGTTCTTCAAAGTAGTTTCTACTAGCCTACTATTTTTAAAGATACCCGTGCATTTTGTCTCTCCTACAATGAATGTCATAGAATAGGAATTCAAAGAGACAGGAGATGCCACATATGGGACTTTTATAGATTGAACCCTTTGATGTGTGGGACATTGATTTCATCGGACCTTTCCCTTCTTCTTGTGGGAACAGGTATATCTTAGTAGTTGTGGATTATGTGACAAAGTGGGTTGAAGCGGTGGCTTCACCTAATAATGATTCCAAGGTGGTAATGAAGCTCTTTAAGAAAATCATATTTCCTCGTTTCGAAGTCTCGAGAGTTTTGATCAGCGATGGGGGGTCCCACTTTCATCAAAGGACCTTCAAAGCTGTACTGAAGAAGTATGGGGTCACTCATAAGGTTGACTTGGCTTATCATCCTCAGACTAGTGGCCAAGTTGAAGTCTCTAATCGTCAGATCAAGCGTATACTAGAGGAGGTGTTTAATAGGTCACAGAAAGATTGGTCACAAAAGTTGGATGACACTTTGTGGGCACTGCGAACTGCTTATAAGACACCTCTAGGAACCACTCCATACCTGTTGGTATATGGCAAAGCTTGTCATTTACCAGTTAAAATGGAATACCTCTCAACGTGGGAAGTAAAATAAATCAACATGGATTTAGAGGCTGCAGGTGAGGCAAGACTTCTTCAATTAAATGAGTTAGATGAGCTTCAACTGGAAGCATATGAGAATCACAAGATTTACAAGGAACAGACGAAGAAGTTTCATGACAAGATGATTGAGAAGCGAGAATTTCACTTTGGTGTCAAGGTCCTATTTTATAATTCTAGACTAAGGCTTTTCCCTAGAAAGCTTAAGTCAAGGTGATCTGGGCTTTTTGATGTCATTGATGTGAAGGCACATGGAGCTATTAAAAGTGGCTAATGAAGAGGGGACGAAGTTTAAAGTGAATGTTCAGTGTCTGAAGCTGTACCTCAGGGCGCTTTCACAGGGTCAAGTAGAGGTTATCTACCTCAAAGCTCCCCCAGTTTGAAGTCTAAGGTATTATGGTCGTGCGGGACCTCTCTAAACTAGCGCTTTGCGGGAGGCAACCCGTCTTTTCTTTTATTTTTCTTTACTAGTTTAGATTACTTTTCTTATTTTTTAGAGAGGCAAGAGAGGGTGTACTGATTTTTGGACGAGCTTTGTGTGTGTAGGAAGTCCATATCATTACGTGGAAAAACTTTTGCGGAGAAAAAGTGCAAGGCACGTTACCTGGTTGACCGGGCCTCTGGATAATCCCCACCGGGAAACTTCGCCTGACCGGGTGCATGAGCGTTTTTTTTACGAAGTTCGAAAATTTTGCTAAGTGGTAGCTAGTCGCCTGGTTGACTAAGCGGATCCGCCCGACCGGGACTCTGAACTTCGCTCTACCAGGCTGTTTCGCCCCACCTGTAAGCCTGTGAAGGGACAACATCGAGAGAAACAAGTTCGCCCGGTTAACCGGGCGAGTCCAGTTTTCCGCTTAATTCGTGTCTCCTTGTCTTAAACTCCCAACCCCATCTTCTTCTTATTCACTTTTATTCTCCTCTAATCCTTAACCCTCCTCAAACCCTCTATCTCTCTCTCACTAGTGGAACAAACATCATCAGATCCGGTCAAAATAGGGGTTACTTATCTGGTTTTGGGCCGGATCAGTTGAGCTAGGAGCGGTTGACAAAAGTAAACTGCTCCGGTTTTCACAAAAACCAGACCAGTTACATAGTAAACTGATCTAGTATTAGGTGAAAATCGGATCAGTTAGTGAGTAATTGATTCGGTTTTCGCCTAAAACCAGATCAGTTTTGGAGGGGTCATGAAATTAAAAAAATTGACTTCTACTGCAGGTCGGCAGCTACATGCCCATAAGCAAGGGTGAACAACCAACTTCAACCAAAATCAAGCATTTTCCATGGGTTATAGACTTATAGTTGCAACGACAAAAAAAAAGAAGAAATAAAAAATATGAAATTACAGCAAGCAAAGATTAACAAATTAAATGAAAATTCGATAAATCAGATCTGCAAACTATATTAAAGAATAAGTGTTATACAAACAAAGAATGAATTAGATTATACAAATATTATACCTAAAAACGAATTACATTATATTAAATATGATATATTGAACAAAAAGCGAATTACATTATAATAAATATGACATATTGTACAAAAAACGAATTGCATAGATCAACAAACGAAATAAAAATCGAAAAAAATTGAAGAACAAATCAAAATGAAATTATCTGGGCCAAAGAAATGAGGAGAGAGGAGAAATAATGGATGAAGATGATGATGTTGTTACGTGGTGGCGGTGGTTGCTGATGAAGATGATGATGTTGTTACGTGGTGGCGGTGGTTGCTGATGAAGATGATGTTGATGTTGCGCGGTGGCAGTTTACGGTGACAAAGGAAAGAGCGAACCGACGGCGAAGACGCGAATGATGATGTTGAACAAATGAAGAAATGCCGGATTCGAATGGTGGGCGGATGATGTTGCGGTGGTTCTAGTGAAGAGGAAGAGAGGGGTTGACAGAGGAAAGAGGAGAGAGCGACGGTGGGTGTCGTAGATTTGTGGGAGAGTGGAGAGCAAGCGAGAGGAGGAGCGGGTGATTAGGGTTTGTAGGGAGTGGAGAGGAGGGACGGGTGATTAGGGTTTGTGGGGGGGAGCGGACAGGAAAAGAGTGGGATTTAAAAGGGAAGCATTTGGGCCGTTTGGGCTCATCGCTGTAATGGGTAGGAGAGAGAGTTAGGCTTGGTAATTGTTGGGTCAGCTAACTGATTCGGTGGGGAGAACCGAATCAGTTAACGAAAACTGATCCGGTTCTCCTCCCAACCGAATCAGTTACCTGGCCTAAAATTTTGCGCTAAAAAACATAGAACATACTGATCCGGTTCTGGGTGGGCAGAACCGAATCAGTTAACGAAAACTGATCCGGTTCTCCTCCCAACCGGATCAGTTACCTGGCCCAAAATTTTGCGCTAAAAAACATAGAACTTACTGATCCGGTTCTGGGAGAACCGGATTAGTTTCTTTGTGACATTTAAGGTTTTTTCCACTAGTGTCTTCTCCAACCTCCATAGTCATAACTGTTTGCTACCTTCCTCTCTCACAAATTTCTTCTTCCCCTCTTAATTTTCTCCATCTCCCCTAACTTTTCTTCATCTTTTCACACAAAAATTCACAAAAGCTCCATCTTTTCTTCATCCTACGTCCACCTCTCCACAAAAAGCTCCATCTTTTCACCATGTCTAGACCTAACAAGAGGAGGCAATGAGAAAGGGGCGAATCAAGCAACCAAATTCCACCGGATTCACTTCCTGCAGGTAATCTTAAAAAATTTAGAACAAAGATAAAGATTCCAAATCTCAAATATCGAACAGTTTCCCCCACCCGATTTGTTGATTCTAACTGTTTGCATGCACTGGGTATCCATGCTGAAACAAAGACCTTATTTGAAAAACTGGGGTTGGGCTCTATGTTTGGTATGTTCTATTGGACCTATCAACATCTCACACTTGAGTTTTTAAGTTCTTTGGAAGTGGGAAACAAAAATCAAGCTATCCGATTCCGCCTTATGGGTGAGGATCGAGAGCTTACATTAGGCCAATTAGCTGCTATATTTGGCCTTCCTGTTATAGGTGCGACTCGACTTCCTCCCCATGTCAGCATTGCCGCTTTGTGGGAGGCATTTATAGGGGATCCTGAGTGTAATACTCAACACATGATTGCTGAGCATTTGTATTTTTCCAGTCTTCGCTATTTGCAGCAATTTTTGGGCTGGACTCTTTTTGGGCCTGCTGAGCCCCAGTACTCCTGCCAAAAGCAGGAGATTTTTCTGATGGGCAGCCACTTGTTTCCCAACTTGGAGTATTCTTTGTGCCTCCCTTTTTTGTGTCTCAGCTTAAGCGAACTGCCGCTTGATTCCTTGCTATCTTTGATGATGGCACCTGTAGGGGGGCAATCTATTGTTTTGGGTGGCCTCATTACTGCAATTGCAGTTCACTAAGGGATTGTGCCAGATATAAACAATGACGTGGCTGGTCCGGCTGAGATTTGCATAGATTATCTTACCAATGCAAAATGGATCACTACTCAGTCTGCGAGCAAGTTTAGGTGGTTAATTGCTAAGAAGGAATCTACCCTTCTCCCTGACCCTGCTCAGACTCAACGAGAACCTGGTGTTGGGTCTTACCTCCTTCCTATATGCGTGGCCAAGAGCGCATTGCTCAACGACCTTTACGAACCTACCAATAAACAACCAGTTGGGGAAGCCTCATCTTCTTCTACACCCATGGACCCTATGATGGTGGTTCTCAACCGCCTTAAGCAGGGGCAGCATGCCCTTACCTCTCAGATGCGACGCCATGAGCTTGGTCAGGCTACCATCCAGACTCATCTGACCTCGTTGGATACGTGGTTGACCACCGTGGAATCTGATACATGCGCTATACTATGTACCCCATATGCCATGAAAACTTTCAGCATGGGCTTGTTGCCCATGTTGCCACCCATCCTTCATGGTACACACTAGAGGTACCTGAGCCCACTGACCCTAGTGGTGCGCCCTAATCTGGGGGTAATACTAGCCCTGCTCCTTTTGGTGATACAGGTGTTAGCAGTGGAGGTTTTGCTGCAGATGCATCTAACGATGATGAGTGAGTCATTTCCTTCCTCTTGCTGCAATGAAGCCATTGCCGAGTTCAGCTTGGGGGGATGATTTCTGTAAGCACACCTCTCTCTATAAACTGCTTAATAGTATAGTTAGTGTAGTTTATCGCTTTCCTAGATTAAAAGAAAAAAAATGAGTTTGACATGAACATTTGAGTTGCATGATTGTTTCCATGTGCCCTAATATTTTGAATGACTATTTTGACTCTATTCTCTATGATAGCTGGCATGAGTAGTTGTTAGTCTTGAGTTGATTATTTTCGATCTTCCATGACCCTTGATTGCATGATACTTGTGGCACTTGCATTGATTTTGGAGCTAAGTTGTTTAGACTGTGAGATTATTTGAGCCATGGATTCCCATCTTTCATCCAGTCTTTCTTCTTTGTTGTGTGATTAGTTCCTTAGTTATGATATTGATCTTGGTTTTGATCATGTAATCGTTGAATGTTGATGTGCATACATTTTGACATGATTGAGGCGTTCTTTTCACAATTTCTAGCTCTAGAGTTATGATTAATTACATTATTCCATCTCTAACCCCGCTGAAGCCTTTCTGGCTGTTTATGATTACTAACCTTCATTACAAGCCCCTTAGTCTTATTTGATTCTTGTCCCAAGCCTAGATTGGGGGAGCATTAGTTAAGTGATTGGTTTATTTTCATAGTTATGTATGCTTTGATGTGAGCTAGTTGGAGTTAGATTATGACGAGACTATGATTAACTTGGGACTTCATATATGAAAAACAAAAGAAGAGAAGTTCAACAAAAACAAATCAAGAAATGAAAAAATAAAGAGAAAAAGGAGAAACAAAAGAAGAAAAAAAGTTGAAAAAGTGAATACAATGATGTTTAAAAAGGAAGAAAAAAACAAGTTCAAAGAAAGTGAAAATGGTGCTTGATTTGAGAAAAAATGGTAAGTGGTATTTTGGAGATGTTGGTCTTTGGAGTTAAGAGGGCCTCATTGGCCTAGGTTTGCTAGTTTATGCTCCTCCATGCTTGGTTTATCCTCCACATTCACACACTATTTCCATTCCTATAACCTCATCCCCATTACAACCTTTAAAAGTTCTCATGATCTTTATGTGTTGCATTATTGGATTGAAAGTGAGTCAAGGAATCAAAGCTAAAGAGTAAGTGTCATTTCTGAGTCGACTGAACTAGGTTGAGAAACATATATTACCTTCTAAACACACGAGAGTAGTGAATTGGGAAGGGACATATGGTGGGAATGGAGAGCGATCGGGCACATCTTTTGCCTGCCACAAAAATGAGAGGAGTGTCCCCTTTGGTGAGCACCATCTTAGTATATGCATGACATGCGTTGTGGCCTTGCTTGATTGTCTTTCTCGGCGATTGGTTGTTGGATTGAGATGATTGATTGGCGATGATGCATGCCTTGTTGATTGATTTTGAGTCCACTGATACTTTTGAACTGAATTTTCTATGAGGTGAAATAGTTTCATGTTGTAACTCATTTGTGTGGTTTTGCTTAGGGACAAGCAAAAGGTTAGCTTGGGGGATTTTGATGTGTCTATTTTATATAGTGTTTTTAGCCTAATTTCCTTAGCATTGAGTACCGTTTTAAGCTCTTTTGAGCTCGTCTTTGTGTGATTTGATATGTTTGGACTTGTTTCCGTTTGTTAGCTGTTATTGTGCAGGTTAGGTATCTAAGGCCTTATTGAGCCATGGCAGGAAAGTCCAGCTGAGGTCGTTAGAGAAGGATCACAGTCGCTCGACCGGGCGGTTTAGCCCGGTCGATCGGGAAGTTTCTCAGGTTGACTATTTTTCGTAGTTTTTAGCCGGTCTTGCCAAGACTATTTATAGGGTTTAAGTAATTTCGATTAGGGGATCTTTTATTCCTCGTTTTAGTAGGTTAAACACTTAGTTTTTCTATTTAAGTTTTGTATGCGCTCTTTGCTTTGGAGATTTTAAAGGTTATTGATTCCGCTTTCGTCATTCATCAATTACTCGGTATTGTTTTCTACTTCGTTTAATTTAATGAATTTCTTTACTTTGATTATGTTTATTGCATTCTTTAATATCATGAGTGAGTAGTCTATTTCTAGGGCTAAGTGAGGAAAGCCATGTTTGTACCTCTTTGATTATGATTTAAAGTTCTTCAAGGATTGGATTGGATTAGAGTAATTACTAAGGAATTTGTTATAATTGTTTAATTCATGTAATTGCGCAATATCATGAGTTATCATCTAGCTAATAGGAGTTAGAATTGAAAGATCGTACTCATTAGAGGCTTGTTACAATTGGTAGATCTGATTATGTTAGCGACCGTACTGCATATGTTGATCTAAGAGTGTTAAGACTCGGGCGTAGGATTAGCAAAAGACTCTAATTACTCGACCCTCAATCCAAGTATTGTTGAATTGTATTGAATTTATTGAATTGGTATAAGCATGGTGGACCAATCAAATGCCCTAGGTTTTAGTTAATTGATTTACATCCATATTTGATTTAGTTTACCTTAGTATTAGTTATTATACATTCAACCATCTTTCTTCGGAATACTTAACTTAATTGAGCATTAATCTATAGAAATCCTCTCCTTGTGGATCGTCCCGTATTTGCTAAGTCTCTGCTAACAACAGACACCGTGCACTTGCGGTATTATTTAAAAACCCATCAACAGTACACGGTGCGGGCTCACCAAACGCCCTGCAAGCCTCTTTTTGTTTTTTCCTATTTTCTCACCATGTTTCATCAAACACCACCACACTGAAGCGCAATATCATCACATATCATCTACGGACACAATTTAACTATAAATGTTTCAACACTTTACAGATGTCTGATGTTTGTATGAATTTCTATGCGAGACCCATGGCCTCGGAGAAAGTAGTGGCTTCACTCTCCACGAGCTTCTCATTGAATATGCTCGAGGGCCAAAGTCCCGACATCAAGGCAGTAAAGGCCGCACTATCTTGGAGGTCCGATACCTAGAGGGACTCCATGTTAAAACTCTTGACATAATCCGCAAGCTTTCATTATTCTGTTACTTCACTGACATCAAGTGGATGCTTGTTTTTCGGTGTCGTTTATCAACTATGAAATTCTGCTTGAAGGCAGCCTCGAGGGAGGCAAAGTTGGAGATGCTTCCTGGGGAAGTTCAATGAACCATGTCAGGGCAAGCCTTTTGAGAGTTGTAGGGAAAAACATACACCAAGCAGCTTCACTCCCGGTTTGGACACTCATCTGCGCCTTAAAGGCTGCGAGATGGTCAATGGGATATGTGGTTCCTCCGTAGTGTTCGATTGGGGGAACCTTCACTTTTCGCGGATTGGAACTTAGCATGATTTCTTCACTAAATGAACTAATAAAACCAAGGTTGCCAAAGTGAGCATTAGAGCACTCACTTTGCCTGGACATGCTAAATTCCTCCTCGTCATACACGTGGTCATTTAGATCTTGTCCCATTCCCGGTTAAGGGTGGGCTCTTGCTCTCCTTCCCGCCTCAACTGGGCTCTTCGTTTATTCAGCACGTCTATGGCATCTCGACCGCCCCTCCTGAATGCCCATTTATTGATAATATGTCAAGCATCTTCCCTTGTGGAAGGAGCTCGAGTCGCAGTCTGAGGGGATCGAGTTTAAGGTTGGGGAGCTCGAGGAGGTGCTTGATCTGTCTGTTCAATGTGTACCTCGTGACAAGGAGCCTCGAGGGGGACAGGAGTCGATTGGAGGTTCCTTTACCTCCGTTCTAAAGGTTACACCAGAGCTCGAAGGCTTCTCTCGAGTGTATCATTGAACTACTCTACTAGCTGTCGAAGATCTTATTAAGTGACTTGATTAGGACTCGGTTCCTCATGATGAGGGGGTTCAATTCGAGGCACGACTATCTGCCTTTAAGGCCCTGGTTCTTAAACGTCGTTTGCCGCTTCACGAGGTCCAATCTCTTAGAGGATGTGGGATTCCTCTCAGATAGGACGGGTGCCCTCCGCGTGTTTTACGCTGTTTCGTCGGCTACCTCGGCTTGAGCCTGCCTAGCTTGTCAAGGAAGCTCTTCTTGAAGCGGTCTAGCTTGACAGGTCCTTTGGACAACAACCATGGATTTTTTTATGTTTGTTCCCCACAAACAGCGCCAACCTGTTTCGGGTACAAAACTTCAAGTCTGGGGATCCAATTACGAGTCTGATAAGGGTTGTGTTTCGAATGGCTGCCAATTGTCCAAAGGGGGACAACAGGACCTGCAAAACAAGGATTAGACTACCCCGGGGTTGATTTTGGGATCGCCCCTCCAACGCTAGCTCAAGTGAGTATTGGGATCTGAGGTCTAGAGAGAGAAGCTAGAGAGGGAGTTAGTAGGTGAACTGTTAATTACCAAGCTGGTTAATAAATGGGGATCCGGTACCTATCTATAGGGATTGGGGTTAATGACATCAAGTTGGCGTCATAGAGTCGGGCTGAACTCCCAAGCTGGTTGGGCAGGCTTTTGTGGAGGCGAGTCCCTAGGCCTCTAGGAGTAATATGGTAATTTCACATAGGTATTAGGGGCCCAGTGACTTATTGGGCGCAAACAATTTGTTATATACCTTTTATGCAAGATTATATTCCTCTAGTTATTCTCTAATGTTAGGTCCCACGTCAACTTAATAACTTTCTCTCGCTCTAGTGTTTCACTTCTATTAAGTCCAAAAGCAAACGAAAAATTAGTAATTTGAGACACAAAAAGTTTATTATATTTAGGAGTGGATCCACATGGAGTCGTGGGTGGCACATGCCCTCCTATTTTTTTTAAAAAAAATTGAGTTTTAAAAAATAAAACTAAAAAATTAAATAAAAGCCTGAATTCGTGTACTATAAAAAAATATTCCAACAATCTAGAACAGGAAAATGGGGTGAAAAGTCTCTTTCATTTCTGACCTTTACTGACTAGAGAGAGAGGACAAAAAAAAGAAAAAGGCAAAAGTTAATTGAAAGTGACTACTACTAGCCTACTAGGCACTAGGCAGCAAATATGTTATACAATACTATTACACGCAGACGGAATGCCCAATAACCAGACCCAATTCGCCAATCGCCAGAGATAATAGACACGTGGCCCGATCGTTACTTGCCACGCTCGACACATCTAGCCGAGGTCAGTCTGATCTCATCGCTTTTTTATATTAATTTTCCCGCAATCAATTTTTGGTGTTTTTTTTTCTTTTTTGACTTTGGCACAAATTTATGTTGTTTTTATTAAGTAGTAAAGTGTATTACTCTAATTATGAACATTTTATTTAATTGATATTATTTTACACATTGTTTGCTTGATTATTATCATAGCAATTTAAAATTATAATCATCAATATATATTCATCGATGATGTCAATGTACAATTAGAATCTAGGTAGCACCGATACGGGTACGGGGACGAAAAACGGCAAAATTAGAATGTCTGAAAAACAGGTACGGCTTGGATTCGGCAAAAAGAATAATAAATAAATAAATATAATCCATTTAATGAATAATATAACCTTAAATTTTAGTTTTCGTAAATTGAATGGAAATTATAAGCTTATTAATTTACAGTATTTCAGTCACAATCTATGTTACCTGGACTCGTCTAGGAGTGTCGGTATGGGTAAGGATCCAAGTGTCTAGTATGACACTTGCAAAAAATCAGGACACGAGGACTCTATCCGAAATTTGGACACAAATACGGGTATGCGAAATTAATATTTTATATTTTATAATATAAAATTTAATAATAGATCGCTAATTTAAATTTTATAATTATCCATCTATAATATATACCAATAAAATTAAGGATAACAATCTGTCCATAAGCTAAGTAGATTTGATTTAAAAAAAAGCATAATAGAAGAAGGAAAGGAGAGGATAAAGAAATATAAAAAGAAAAAAGAAACTATGTGTAAATTGTGATGTATGATGACTGATGTAGTACAGTTGTATCCCTATTTATTTACTAAGAACAAGTGTATTCTTTTTGGTTCACGTGCTTTGTACTCTCAAGTTCCCACCGTCACAGTGAATTGTTAATTTAAAAAAAAAAGTCAGAGATCAGGGTTTTCACCTTCAGCACCCTTCACCTCTCTCTCTCCTCTACTTTCACATTCCATAATCTGGGTTTACAAATAAGGTAATTTCATCTTCTCTTCTACTCTCTACTCATCTCCTACAGATCTAGCAGTAGCCGGCGAGTTCTCCTCTTCTTCTCTTCTACTCTCTACTCTCTACTCTCTCCTCTTTCCTCTCTTTCCTCTCTCTTCTCTCTGAAATTTCATGAACCATATGGGTACGTTTCTTTTGGTCCAAATACGTATTCAATACGTACCCAATCTTCAATCCAATCGTTCCCGTCAGAAGCCCACGTACCCACCATCTCAGGTACGATTTAGGTATGAATCCACCTCGTATTCGTATCGTACCCGACTCGTACCCGTACCCGGTATGGGATACGACACTCAACTGGCATACCCATGCTTCATATATTAGAATCATCAAATTATGAGAACTCGACGAGAACAATTGTAATAGCTTATATAAAAGAATTGTTTGATTTAAATAAAATGTTTTTGTGGTTAATTTTATGAAATTTTGGATTTTGTTTTTTATTTTCATATTTTACTGTGTCGTTTATTTCGAGCCCGTCAAGATTAAAATCCTGGATCTCTCCTGATAATATATTGACAACTTATAAGTAGTACTATACTCGCTCTGTATTTATTTATCTTTCTTAATTGGAATCTTGATGATATTTCCAGTCAGAGAGAATCTTCTAAATTCTTCTCAATATATAAGAAAAAATATAGTCATGCGGTATCTTATTTGATTCATCGCAATGAGTACATTATTAACACAAATTATTACAATAGGCAGTCTAATTTTAACATAAAAATAGACAAATCCAAACCTACATTCTCCTAACAAGCCTATTCCATTTCGCTCTAACCCAACACTATCACTAGACACTTCGCACCAACCTAGTCATTCATTCTCTTCTCCTTTGTTTTCCTTTTATTCTCGAACTACGACAGACAATTTTTAAAAATAAACTGGAAGTCTTACATAATGGATTAAACTAGTCACTAATTGGATTAAAGAATGTGATTAGTGAACGGATTAAACTTGTCACTAAATTAATTAAATTCGTCACTAAATAGATTAAAATAGCCAGTCATTATATTCAGAAAGGTTGTCCGTTCTCTTCTTAATATTAGGCTCGCACCGTTGCCTAATTTTATACTAAAAGTAAGCGGTCTCTTACAAGACCAAATGCTTTATTAATATTCAGTCGTTATAATGTTCACTAATATGTAGTGAAAGATATTTAAGGTTAAAGAAGTGTATTGGCAAACGCGCACAATGAAAGTAGGAAAGATAAAATAAATACAGAGGGAGTACCCTTACCAGGATAAAAGTTGGTCTAGTGGCCGGTTCTGTAACACCCTGATAATTCTCTATTTTATAAAATACCTTTTTCCCACAAAGCATAGAGAATTACCAAAGTATTATCGCCCGTGTGATAACGTATCGGCTTATTCAAAATTTTGCAGCGGAAATAATAAAGAACTTTGAAAACATAATAAAACTTAGTCAACCACAAAGTCAACTCTAAAACCAAACCAAAGTCAAACCAATATAAAAGTCAAACTATTAAAACCATAATTAAACTAAAATTATAAAAGTATTAAAGAAGCTAAAACACAAGCTCTCCAAACGATTTCCCGAACACAATGATGCATCGTCTTCAGACCTGAAATGGTCGATGCTTTATTGATCCTGAAGGACTGCTCACCAATTAGGGTCATCGACACACAGAAAAGCACGTAATCAGCAAAGCTGAGTACTACATACTAAATAAAACATAAAACCTAACATGATACTAGTAAACATTAACTCAGAGATAAATAACAATATATCAAAATAACAGACTCACTATATTGAACTTGAGTCCACAAACCAATAGATTAATTATATTTAAATTGAATAGTCAATGGATAGAGTTGTCCAACCAAAACTTGTCTTCAATATAGAAGACGAAGTACGGGCGTGACTTCGTACTCCCGCGACCAACGATATCGAGGTACTAATTAAATAAAATAGGACAGGGTGATCAATCTGATCCCAAGAAAAGCCATGGGCTACCACCATGTACTCCAACTCATACTAGTCCAACACTTTAGACGTGCACAAGTCTAAAGCTTATTGCTATTCACTTTTCAATTTAAGTATTAATAAATTATTTGAGTGTTGAGACTCACAACAATAAGACAACCAACATAAATATCATGGATACACAAAATTCCAATTTTTATCTTAGGATTAAATGATGTGATCAAACAACTCAATTAGTCCAAGAATAACCCCATTCATTAATTAATAACCAACCATCCTTTATTTATTGACTTAAATCAACAATCAACCAACCTGTCAATAGGTGAATATCCAACTTTACTAAACAAGGCCCACGGTCCTTATAAAGTAAATAATATAATAATCCAAGGGAACAACATGATACATTTCATGATCCAATAAACAATATAATTATTAATCCCTCAAGTGAATTAATAAAATAAACGTTCCCAACCCACATGCTTGCATCAATCATCCATATAAACATATAATATTCATCATAGGCAATATGCTTCACACAACGGTACAAAACATGCAACTTCACTTAAATATAAGCCACATATGAACTATAAAAAGTTCTCTATACATGATATTATATCAATCCTAACCTTAGGACATGATACTAGTCTATTAACACAGGTATGTACGTACCTTGTGTAGACAAAATGAGAGGCCGCTTTCTCAACCTTAGAAATCACTCAAAGTAAAGTCTCCGCCTACCAAATACCAAAACATCCAAGTATTAATACTCTAATAAAAATTACAGCAACTTTAAAATATTTTACACTCTCTTAAAAAGTGTTTTAAAACTCTTTTAAACATCAAAACTTCAACCTTTAGTATCCCTTAGTATAGTACTACCATACTAGTCATTAGAAATCCTCAAAAATCTATACTTTGACATTTAAAATCCACCATAAGTGTACTAATAGAAATTCCAGCAATATATAATTTCTTTAAAACCCTTTTAAAGTCACTTTAGCATAGTTCTAAAGATTTAAAGTACTCAATCTCATATACTACAACATAGTACTATAATTCTAACTCTTAAAAACATCAAAAATCCATGCTTGCATGCTTAAAAACCTAATTTAAACATATATATTAAATCTGAAATTTATTTACTCCACTAAACTAATTATATAATCTAAAATTAATATTAAAATAGTTAAAGATACAAACTTTAATTATTACATCACCCAAAACAATACTTAAAATATTAAAATAATATAGAGGAAGGAGAGAAAATAAACCAAGATGAGGGAGGAAGAAACACGGCAGCCGAGGGGGAGGAGGAGACGCCGGCGCTGGCGGCTGCTGGCATCGATCGTCCGGCGGTGGTCCGGCAGCCCATGGTCCTTCTTCACCAACTTCTTCACTTGCATTGCAGAAATGATCCCAAAGCTCTTAGGCTTCCCAAAACGTCGATACGAAGTCAACTTCCCCAATGGGCTTCTCAACACTACTTTCTAAGCTTCACATTCTATTTTGGCCTTGTAGAACCTAACCAATTCATCCCAAGAATAACGTCTTGGTCTCCCAGATTGAATTCTATCAAATTAGAAGGAAATACACAGTCTCCTATCCTCAGAGGTAAGTCTCTATACAACTTGGTACACCTTATGACTTCTCCAGTAGGTATACTAATAGGCAGGTCAATTACTTTAAAGTCTACCAACCTTAATTTTTTAATAACGGGCAACGAAATAAACAAATAGGTCGCCCCAAAATCAAATAACGCTTTAACGAGAACGGAGTTAATAGAGAAAGTACCAGAAACTACGTCGGCAGATCTTTCAGCTTCATTGCGACTCATCACGAACAGCTTACCCGGAGCTTTACTCTGGTTGTTGTTGCTCTCACTACTGAGCTTACTCAAGTTTCGTTGGTTGTTACGCGCCCTACGGGCTTCGAACCTTGGCTTCCCGATTGGTTGAACCTGCACCTTCCCCGATTAATACTTCTATTACCATTCTGCTCTTTCCCTTGCTTGGTGAAGCACTCAAATTCTCTATGCCCCTTCTTTTGGCAGCAATGACAGGTTACTAGGTTTCCCTTACAGTCTCTACCAGGGTGATTCTTGTTACACTTCTTACAGTTGTAACTCTTCTCAGACCGACTCTTGCTATTAAAGCCTTGACCATTCCTTCCTTGGAAATTTCCATTCCCATTTCTATTCCTCTTAAAATTCCCCTGATTTCCACCAGAATTGAAATCTTTTCTTTTCTCACCCACTATAGCATTCTTCTTGTCACGCCTCGACTAAAGACCATAAATACGGGCGGCTCTTCCATACAACGCATCTGGGGATGCAAAAGTCTCGTCACCTAACCCCAGTTGGATTTCCTCGGTCAAACCTTGCTCAAATCTCGATCCTTTAGCTCGCGTAAGAGCTACTACCTCGGAGTGCAAATCTAGACAATGTTATGAACTTGCTATAATACTCAGAAATGGTCATACTTCCCATCCAAAGGTTTATGAACTCCTGAGCCTTTTGTTTTCTCATAAAAGCAGGGTAAAATTTTCCTCTCAAAGCAGTAATAAAGGAATCCCAATTAAATTCTTCAGCAGCACTAAGTCTAGTTCCATTCTCTTTCCACCATAAGTCAGCCTCAACTTTCAGATACAACACAGCTTGACCTACTTTCATAGCCTCAGGACAATTTACAGCCCCAAAAATCTTTTCAAACTCCCTAATTCAACTCTCTAAGAAGGTAGGGTCAGCTTGCCCCTTAAAGTACGGCGGCCTAATCTTAGCTAGTCTTTCAAACATGTCCCCAGCAGGATCGGGACGCTCAGCTCTTTCGTGACCTGAAATTTAACGTAAATATACTTTAGGTTTCGGTTCACAATTTATTGCCATTCTCTACGAAGGCATCACTTGATTTGACCATACAAGGTCGCATCAACATACAGTTCTTTATGGAATCACAACAACGTTAAGTTCACACACTATGAACCATAACAACCATATACTCATCCATGAATAAATATTCACATCACCAATTCATATATATATATATATATATATATATATATATATATATATATATATATATATATATATATATATATATATATATATATATATATATATATATATATATATATATATATATATGTGGATCAAATAAAATTCAATCATAATAATAAAATAAAATATTCCCCATTCGCGTACTAAAATAAATTCTTGCTCACTTGAATAGCTAAATAATCACTTTTATTCCTCAAAAAGATGATGACAATATTTCCAATCCATAATAACTCTACTTATTCCTTAACCATGATAAAGACACTAAAGCAAGAAACTTAAACCATTATTACTTGACTATTTATCCAACAACTAATCTTAAAGCATAAGTAAAAAGTCTATGGAGTTACACTATCAGTCTTATCCTTAGTTTTCTTGTCTTCATTGTCCTCATCCTCTTCTGATACAGAAAAATTTGGTTCACCAAAAACAGACCTCATAATGGCATAATAGATATCCTTTCGGGTCTGCCTCCTAGCACAGTCTAATTCTTGAATATGGCGCATCTCCAAATCTCCGCTAGTGAAACTCTCGCTATCAGACTCCATATCGGACTCATCATCACTCAAACCACATTGGGTTGAAGTAGCTTCCTAGTCGAGCAGCTTGACTATCAGACACGACTAGAGATCCTATAACAGATGAATACGACATCTATAAGTAAATAATACCCTCACTTAGCATATATTCCCAACAATAACCATAAGCAAGAATAAACAGACAATTAAAAGCATAGGAAGCTAAGGCGTTATCGTTGTTTGTCATTCTACTTCGCGACCTGAAATTTAACGTAAATCAACTTTAGGTTTCGGTTCACAATTTATTGCCATTCTCTACGAAGGCATCACTTAATTTGACCATACAAGGTCACATCAACATACAGTTCTTTATGGAATCACAACAACATTAAGTTCACACACTATGAACCATAACAACCATATACTCATCCATGAATAGATATTCACATCACCAATTCATATATATATATATATATATATATATATATATATATATATATATATATATATATATATATATATATATATATATATATATATATATATGAGGATCAAATAAAATTCAATCATAACAATAAAATAAAATATTCCCCATTCGAGTACTAAAATAAATTCTTGCTCACTTGAATAGCTAAATAATCACTTTTATTCCTCAAAAAGATGATGACAATATTTTTTCAATCCATAATAACTATACTTATTCCTTAACCATGATAAAAACACTAAAGCAAGAAACTTAAACCATTATTACTTGACTATTTACCCAACAACTAATCTTAAAGCATAAGTAAAAAGTCTATGGAGATACATTTTCAATCTTATCCTTAGTTTCCTTGTCTTCATCGTCCTCATCCTTTTCTGATACAGAAAAATTTAGTTCACCAAAAACAGACCTCATAATGGCAGAATAGATATCCTTTCGGGTTTGCCCCCTAGCACAGTCAAATTCCTGAATAACCTCATCATCGCTATCAGGATTGCTAACTTTCAAAATACGGCGCATCTCCCAATCTACGCTAGTGAAATTCTCGCTATCAGACTCCATATCGGACTCATCATCACTCAAAACAATTAGGTTGAAGTAGCTTCCTAGTCGAGCAGCTTGACTATCAGACATGACTAGAGATCCTATAACAGATGAATACGACATCTATAAGTAAATAATACCCTCACTTAGCGTATATTCCCAACAATAACCATAAGCAAGAATAAACAAACAATTAAAAGCATAGGAATAACATTAAACAGTTAAGCAGATAAGAAAAACATAAACATGTTGAACTAAATATTTAAATGCAGACATATAATATTTGTATCCTATTTGCCCTTCTTATACTACCCATCTCTCACAAAAAATAATAAAGGAACTAAAATGAACTAGAAGTACTAAAATAAACAACTAGTAAACAATATATATAATTTTCGAAAATATAGGAAAGAATTGAAAAAATTTAAAATAAAAAAATTTCGGACTTAAAAAAAATTTGAACTAAATAAAAAAAAATTCGGACCTCTATAAAAATAATTTGAACCAAATAAAATAAAATATTTCGAACCAAAAATAATTTCGAACCTATTTTTAAAATTTGAAACATGTTTCGAAAAATTGATGTAAGCACAACAAATAAGTAGAAGCTCGTTTTCTATGCATTTCATTTTAAATAACTAGGCGCCTAAAAACCAAGCTCTGATACCACTTTGTAACACCCCGACAATTCTCTATTTTCCAAAAGACCTTTTTAATACAAAACTTAGAGAATCATCAAAGCATTATCGCCAGTGTGATAACGTATCCGCTTACTCAGAATTTAATTTTGCGGCGGAAATAAATAAACAACTTTGAAAATAATAAACTTAGTCGACCATAAGTCAACTCCAAAACCAAAGTCAACAGTCTAACCAAACCAAAGTCAAAGTAACGCAAAGTCAAACTCAAAACCATAAACTAAAAGTCAACTATAATAATAAAGTCAACACAAGCTCTCCCTGAAAATCCCGAACCCCATGATGCATCATCTTGAACTTCGAGATGGAATGATGCCTTATTGATCCAGAGGCTCGCTCACCAAATGGGTCATCACGGGATCAATAAGGCATAGCCATGATCAAACATACACACACAAACCACATAATCGGAAAGCGAGTACTACATAATAAATAAATATAAAACCTAACATGATACTAATAAGGATTTTTTGATTTTAATAATGCAACCTTTTATCATTCGCAACGAATAGGCTAACCTTTTAATTATTCCTGAATAATGCAACCTTTAACAAAAATTTCTTTAAATCGGTAAAACCTAGGATGCAACTTATTCAACGAGGTAAAAGGGACACGTATCAAATAATAATATGTTCACTTTATTCTTTCTCCCTCCTTACTCACTTTGCACCCACTCGAGCCACCCCAACCCCCGCCCCCAATCCTCCCCTACCCGAGGAACCACCCGTGGCCACCACCAAAACCAACTCCCCAACCCCCGCCACCACCAAAACCACCCCCTAGGCATCTTCCCCCATCCCCCGAAATAACCCCACGTCTCTCTTCTCTCCTTTTCTCCAAACACTCTCATCACTCCATTCACTCATCATAAACCCTTCCATTCATATCAAATAAAATATCAAACCAAACAAAAAGAGCAAACCCTCTTTTTGTCGTCGTCGTGCTCTTCTCTCTCTCTCCTCTTTCTCTCTCCTCTTCTTCCCTCACAAATCGAATTAAGATTGGTTTGTTTACTACCTTTTGTTCTTCATCTTACCAATTTAATCTTCCTCGCTCTTCTTTAGGATGCGAAGAAACTTAATTTCTTTTTCTTGTGATTTTTTTTGTTTTGTTTTTGGCATTGCAAGAGAAAGAAATTTAGAGTGAGAAGATGTTTGGGAGGCCACCAAAAGAAGAGTGAGAGTACGAGGTACTAAGAGATCTTGGGAGTACCAAAAAAATGCTTCACCCGAAGATCTTGGGAGTGATTGTATGGAAGTTGTTGGTGTGTGATCTTACTTGATTGTGCTTGTTTGATTGATTTT
>CANSZD010000385.1:0-180035 GCA_947648045.1 Beta corolliflora
ATTAAAAGATATTAATAATTGAAGACGTGTATTTAATTACGTGAAAAAGTGAATGTAAACATTTATTTAGAAACAGTATAATTGACATCTTTATCTGTCTAGCTAACTGACAGAATAGACCCATTTAAACAAGTAGGACATAGTCTGATTACGCTAATTACAATTTCATATATACTTTGCTTTGTTTGAGCAAGTCTCCATCATAATCTCCACATTCTTCCCCTACTTCTTGTTTTCGTCATTTGGGCCATCACTTTCATGTTTGAGATATATCTATAAAGTATAAACAATATCCATGCGCACACACGTGTATTTCATTTGAAAGCTCTCGTTAATTGTTTGGCTCAAAGCTCTTCTTCAAAAGTTAGGTACAATTCTTGTAAGGAACTGTTCTTGTTTAAGCTTAATCTGTTTGTTAATTAGTTTGCTAGTGGTATTAGTTTTTTATTTCCACGCAAGTTATGGATATCATATGGTATATGACTACACTTCATATAACTAGCAATAATTAAGTCGGATATATTGCTTTTGATATAACTATATTGACTTGAAATATAGAGAGGAGAGTACCTCACGTAATGAAGTACTATATCTTCCTTTCGCACCAACTTACGTCCATAGTGTAATTCGAACTAGTAATCATGTGACAACTAAATACACATGGATGTAGCATATCTATGTATGTATGGATATTATAAGGGAGTATCTTAGCTGAGTATGGTAGGGTCTCAGCCTCATAATTTTTTGACATATTAAATACTTTCTCCGTTTCTTTTTTGCGGTTTGACTTTTTACACTATTCATGTCACTTGGCATTTATCTTTGGTGATTTATAGTTAATGAAAAACATATTCATTAAAGATATTAATGGTTTAAGTTATCGACAAAAGCGTGAAAAAAACCGTTAATAAAAAACATATTCATGTATGATTTTGATTGGTTCGTTTAATACGTATTTTTCAAATACCTACCTTTTATAATTTTTAAATATCGGTAATTAAAGAGATTAATTATTGAAGTTACGACGTATAAAGCGTGAAAGACTCAAACGGTACTAAGAAAAGTTAAATGTATAAGATATAATACATTTGTTATAGAAGTATTACGCATATATAAAAAAATCTTGTAGCGTATGAATATTTATTCAACTTTTAATGTAATGTTTAGGCAATTAAAACTTGTATACCTGTAAAGTTTTTAGTCCGGGATTCGCCACTCAGTATGGTTTGACATATAATGATATTATCTAACAAAACATTTCCGGCCTAATTCTCTAGTCCTCCATCGATCTGTTTTGCTATGCTTCATCCCTAGATACTAGAAATTATTTCTATACGACTACGTATATATATTGCACCCACAAATCACAATAGGGGAGTAACTCATGATATGTCACGTAATTCAGGATGTTCGGAATGCTTATCTAATTGAGTTTCATTTTGCTTACATTCTTGCGCTTTATTGTTGTAGCATATGCACCGTACCTATCTCTTAGTTGATTGGCCGACACTTAAAATCAAAGTGCATGCATCCAAAATATAAAGGGAACTTAGAATGTGTATTCATTACTTGTCAGGGTGCTGTCTTCATACTCCTTTGGCCACACCAAAGGGAATTTTCCACGCGATAATCCAGATTCCTTCTATTAAAATATATTTCCTTTGATCTATTAGTTGCAATATAGGGCGAAGCACGGTATTTTAGGAGATCCATGTAACCAGAAGAGCATGGAAAAGGTGCAAAGCGATGAGGAACTGAGGAAAAACCCACAAACACAATAAAAGTTAAGATATGTAAATATGTTAGCAACTTACAACTACTAAGATTTATATGACACTACGTCTGAAAGTGGAAGGATGGTTTAGCAATTGCTTTAATTTGTTAGATGAGTTTTCCTTTTTAAAATTTTAAACTAATAGAGTGGTAGGTGTTGTAGCTTTCCTTTTATAGTTAAGGGTATATTAAAAAGGGTGACACCATAATAATCAAGAGCCCCATAATAGAGATACGAGAACATCATATATAGAGAAGTATAATCACTAAAAAAATGGAAGGTACTTAATTAGTATATATATATATATTTTTCAATAGGTAAGATTGAAACCCTCGCAAGTAGAGGGAATTGAGGATCCTTCCTTTGAGGGATGAGACTCGATCCTGTGATCTGCAGGATCGGAGGTGGGCCAATACCACTGTGGCTATCACTTGCCGCTCACTTAATTAGTATATATGTATAGCAGACAACATGTACTATTTTTTTTTTTTGGTTTTATTTAATTTATACTATATGATTTTCATTTGGAATGTCCTAAATAGCTAGAACTTGGCGCACATGAAATTATAGAATTACTACACTTAGCTTAGACAGTTTTAGGTTCCATTTAATACTTAGCTTCGATCTATATAATGAACTAATGAAGTATGGTTTATTCTCTAAATTAACAGTTGGTGAAGGAAGTAGAAGAAAAAGGCATTATAGAGGAGTAAGACAAAGACCATGGGGTAAATGGGCAGCAGAGATCAGAGATCCAAAAAAAAGCAGCCCGAGTTTGGTTAGGGACGTTTGAAACTGCGGAAGCAGCTGCAATCGCATACGATGAAGCAGCCTTAAAGTTCAAAGGCAATAAAGCCAAGCTCAACTTCCCTGAGAGAGTCATATATGGTCATCCTCAATACTACTTGGCGAACCAGACGAACAAAACTACTACTGCTACTGATACTGCGGCTAACACAATGCCTACTACTCATGGTCATGGTCCTAGTTACATGTCTTCATCAATATTATCTCATCAACATCGAGATAATACTACTACTAATACTAATACTACAACTAGTAATAATATGTATCCAGATCTTGTGCAGTATGCACAACTTCTTTCTAGCAACGAAGTCAACTTCCCCTATTTCATGTCAAGCCTCTACCCACAAAGTACTTATAATACTGCTGATACTAGTAACTATCACTCTATTTCGACATCTCAGTCTACACCTTCGTCGACTTCTACGAGTCGAGTCGAGGTGCCACAACCACCACCGAGTTATGAAGAGTGGAACTTTGGAAGCTTTTCCACCAGCACCACAAACACTAGCACCAGCAGCAGCTCGCCTCATTACTATACTAGCTCCTTTAAAAGGCCTGGCTCTGATGCTGATATTTAAGCAGTAGTCCAGCCTAATTGCTGTACGATCTTATATGACTCTATCTGTAAGATGTCCAACATTCTATATTATGCAACTTTTCATCTCTTTATTACTTCATCCGTTTGTAAATAGACCATTAATGTTTTACTATTCACATCTTATCTTTGATTGTCTTTGGGTGATTTATATTTTAGAAAAAATAGTTATATATGATCTTTGCTGAGATGCGTCCCAATGTATGTTTTTTTTAAATTATCAACATTCTATATATACTACCTCAGTTCTTAATAAGTCGCAACACTTTCCCCGATTTGAAATAATCACAATAAGTGCAACCAAGCTCAAAATGGTAAAAAAAGTTCAATATTATTACAAAACTACCAAAGTTGCAAGAGTGAACCACAATTTTTGTTTCATCACTTGAATTACTTTACTTTATTGTGGTCTCAACTTTCTCTCTCTACATTCCTTGGTATTCCCCCACTTTCTCTATGTTGCACTTATTAAGAAACGGAGGAAGTATTATGCAACTTTTCATCTCTATATTATATTATAGCTTGCTCCAACACGAATAGATACACTATGATGCACATACACTCTAGATCTACAGGTCAACATTTTACTGTTTCCGACACTTTGGGACACTTTCAGAAACTCTGAATTTTCTTTTGAAGATAAATAGTGGATTGAAACGTGACATACATAGTTTTTTGTTACTAGAAGAAATGTTTTCCCTCTCAACCTTACTTTTTCCTTTCAATGTCTTTAAATCTCTCAAAATATAACCTACAAAACTGTAAAATATTGTGTTTCCTAACGTTTGCAGTTTGCCCCTCGTTTCTTCACTTTTAGGATTTGCGTTTCCCCTTGTCCACGTGTCCGTGCATGTCCCGTGTCCATGCAACTTAGTGCAACCGTCATTATATTTTTCTGTATAGCACAATGAATTCGATGCCAGAAAACTAAGCTTTCGTTAAAAGGGGCCTTTGCATGCATGCAGTTTCTACTATATTTCATGTACTAGAATGTCTCAGCTATATTGGCAACTAGGTATACAATTTAGAACTAAGACTGCTGGTAAGTGGTAATAATATAATAGTAAATATATAGTTTGGGTCCTTTTTCGTGTGGGAGTAAAGTTTTTGGCGCAATTTCATTTTCTCCTTGTTTCCATATATCATTATTTTGTTACCTTATCTTCCCCCCCTTCATTTCTCTCCAATTCTCAGTTAATTTTGTACCTGAAATTAGGCAAATCAAGGGAATAATAAGGGTAGAACGAAGAAAAAAAGGAAAATAAAGGGATAGTAGAGTAAAAGTGAAAACAAAGGAAAAATATTTTTTAGAGTACTTCTGACCTTGGACCCTATTATAGCAATGTTTTGAGATCAAGTACATAATAACACTATCTTATCAAATTAAGTTCTAGAATGAGTTTAGATGGTAAAGATAATTATGTGCATGATGAATTGTTATTATATTGTTTGCTTTGTCTATTAAAAATTAAACACGCAAAGTTTTAGTATTATGTTTATCTAAATATCTTCCTCCAAAAAAACCCTAATCCTTTTCTTCTAGTTTGGGGCTGCCATCATCCTTTCGATGGTGGTAAGCCCCCGATTCTTCTTTTTTCTTCTAGTTTTTATTGCTTTTGTTATTAATAATCTTCCATTCTCTCTCTTTTTGAGAGTTTTCTACCCAATTTTTGGGTTCTTTCTCTCCTCTTGTGGGAGTTTGGAGTTTAGTTCAAGTCTCTTAATCCCCACGTGGAAGTTTAAAAGTTGGTATGAGAGATTGTTCCTATTGGTTGAAGTTCAAGACCATCAACATGGAAGTATTGGAAATTCGGATGCGGTCAACATGGTTAAATCAAGAATTTAGTTCCCCAAACTATGTCAGAATGATAGACTTCCCCATCAATAGCTGCGTGATTCAGCAAATACAAGGGGGTTGCGTTGTATTGCTCGATCCCGGTTCATTATAGTTTCTTCGAAGACGAATTTGATTTGATCTTGTCTGATTATATCTTGTTTTTCTTTAATACTTATTGTAGATGCCATTTGGCCTTCATTTAATGAAATTTCTCTTTCTTTCAAAAAAAAAATGTTTATCTAAATATTCCATTAATTAAACACTTGAATGAAAGTCACTCCCACTATATCTTATGAATGTCCCTCTTTTAAGACATATAGTGGACCTATAAGGATATACTAAGCCATTAACAAGTTTTAACTTGTCACTGGGGCTAGCAATGGTGGATCCGAGGATTGGATGGTAGGTCAGCAATGATTACCAATCCCTTATTATCAATTCATAATTAGTTTGTAAAATACTCCCCTCTGTTTTTTTTATCATTCTCACTTTCCGTGCGCGTCCCAACGCACCTCTTTAAACTTAAATATCTTTCATTATATATTAGTAAAAATTATAACGATTGAATATTAATAATGTACTAATTGAGACGAATCAAACAAGACCCCATATGACTATATTTTTTCTTATAAATTGAAAAAAATTGAGAAGATTCTCTCTAAGTATGAATAGTGCTAAGCTTCCAAGTGAGAAAGATAAAAAAAAACAGAGGGAGTATTTCATAAAAAACGTCATTCTAGAACAAAGTAAAAAAAAAAATTACAATCAAATAGTATTACTTAATTAGAATATTTTCTGTACTTGTTTTAAAATGTCTGCATGGCTATTTTTAGAAATTAAGTAAAGTTTAAAAATGTATAAAAAAGTTTTGAAAATAAGATAAATACTAATGAAAAATAAGTTGAATAAAATGTCAAATTTATTTGAATTTTTCCCTAAACTAATGCTAGATAACAAGAAAGTTATTCCTTGCTCTAATGTTAAACATAATATATTCTCATTGTAACACCCCTAGGTGTTCGTGGAGCCCACTAGTAGATATTGTCCTCTTTGCGCCTAACCCTCCAAGGATTTGCTTTGGTGTAGAATCGAAATCCTACCCAAAATATGAATAGTGTCAAAAGCCAAAATGGTAGAAGTAAATATTTATAACTTCCATCAATCTAATCTGCTTAACCTTAAATATCTTTTGTTCGTTCTTAATAAGCTAATGGATGGAAAAATTAATAGCGTTATACTCTCTCCATCCACAAATAGACTTCCCATTTCTTTTGGGCACAAGTGTTATAAACGGACCCTTAGTTGCATATAATTAGAATAAAAAAATTGGAGTCGGTCGATTATTCATGAATTCTTTATCGAAGAGAGAGGATGTAAGTGGGTAAGGTAAGTGGGTGAGACTAGAGGTGTCAATCGGCTCAACGGTTCGGTTATGGTTATATCCAACAGTTCGGTTCATATCGGTCGGCTTACAAAGCAATTAAAATTATTAACGTTCGGTTCAGTTCAGTTAACAAACTTTTCAGTTCAGTTTAATTCAGTTATTTTCTTTCCAGGTTCAGTTCAGTTCAGTTACAGTTTAAACCAGTTTTATCCAAACAGTTAAACCAACCAACGGTTGAATCCATAGCAGTTAAAACACGTTGCAGTTATTTTCAGTTTCGTTTCAGTTTATTTCAGTTATTGACGAAAATCACATAAGTTCGACAATAATCGCATCGGTTCGGGTAGAAGTTAGTCACATTCTTGTATTTGTTCAGAAAAAATGGAACTTCATGTCGGGTTTTGGCCAAATGTTTTCCCGCGTTCGATTAAAATTGACGTGGCAAATAAGTGTAGTCTAACACTTGCCTCGGAAAAAACAGGTTGTACTTCACAAAAAAGTGTATGAAAGTGACATCGATATATGTGTACAAGACTGATATATTCGACAATTTGGAATAAGATAATTTTATATAAGTCGATATTCAAACTTTTAGTTGTATGCAAATTACATCATGTTTGGTTAAAAAGGATGTCTCATATCGTATAATTTCTTATAAACTTCCTCGAAAGACGAGTTAGACATTTTTTTAAAAGTCGATTAGATCAATATCTTACTCTTACTATATTAGATCAATGGATTAATATAACTATATTAGTCATTAACCACTATGCATTTGAAAATTGAAAACCTATAATCGACGTAAAATAAGTTAATAGTGGATTAGCTCAAGGTATCTATGTGAATCGATAAGTTAAATCAAGATAACAATACTCCATTTAAGTTAATCGTTAACAAGTTATATTCAATTTGAACTCATGTATCTTAGCCAAACTAAAAGAAATTGATATTAGATTAGATGAATGTATCAATGTAAGTCGGTAAATTAATTGAAACTCAAAACGTTTACTAAAATTGAAACATGTTGTTATTGGAATGAGTGTATCAATGTAAGTCGATAAACTAATTGAAGATAATAACAGTATTCTACTTAAGTTAATCATCTTTTAGTTGAATTCATTTTGGAACCCAAAAGCATCTAATTCAGTTGCAACAAATGTAGAACAATGTAACTCGGTAGATTGGTTCAATATAGCAATAATACTCCATTTAAGTTAATGGTCTCTAAGTTAATTCATATTGAAACTCAAAATATCTACTTAAACAGTACCCTAAGTTTAATTCAAGACAATAACATTACTCTACTTAAATTAATAATCTTTAAGTTTAATTCATTTTAGAACCGAAAGCATCCAATTCAGTTGCAACAGTATGTAGAACAGATGTAACTCAAGAGATTGGTTCAACATAATAATTTAAGTTAATCGTCTCTAAGTTAAATTCATATTGAAACTCGAAACATCTAATTTGAATTGAAACAAGTTGATATTGGATTAGATCGATGTATATCAATGTAAGTCGATAAGCTAATTCAAGATGGCATAAGTTCGTTTAACATATTCGTCATTACGTTGTATTCATTTTGAAACTCAACGTCCAATTGAATTAAAATAAGTTGTTATTGGATAAGATCAATGAATGTATCAATGTAAGTTAATTAGTTAACTTAATAGAAGATAACAATACTCTGTCTAAGGTAATTATCTTTAAGTTAAATTTGTTTCGAAACCCAAACCATCTAATTGAATTGAAACAAGTAGTTAATTATTGTTACTATGTCGTATTAAACCTTACGCTTATTAGTAAGATCCTCGATATGAAGCGAAAATTCGTATATGTAGTATACTATAAGGTTTATTACTGATTAAGGCTTGTTATAAGCTAGTAGAAAGTAACAAAATTGCATTTAAGTTAATCATCTTTAATATTTCAAAACTCAAAACATCGATGCCAATTTCATCTTCCCGCTTAGGTGCTACATGAGACAGGGGTGGCTCGTAACTATTCGAGTTCGACTCGGCCAAAGTCTCCAGTCAAAGCTCGGCCGAGACCATAACGAGCCTGGCCTCGAGCCTCCTTAGTTCGGCTCGAGAGTTGTGACAAGCTCGAAAATATTTTGGATAGTCTTTATGTTAAAAAGAATGCCCCACATCGATGAAAAAGTAAAAACCAACCTTGTTTTCCCTATATAATCTTATTACCCTTTTAAGCTCAATTACTATACTTATTGTTTGATTTGTCTTTATTTAATAATATTGGATAGTCATTAAATATGCAAGGCCCAAAACTTGAACTAGTATAAAATTTATTCTTCAACTATAATTACATCACTTTCATTATTATGTTGGAAAAGACTAGTTCTAGTAGAAGAATGAAAGTGATGTAATTAAAGCTAACACAGCTAAAAGAATGAAAGTGCTGTGTATATTATACATCTTGGAAAAACGAGCTAACACAGCTAGCAAACATTACAGCATTTACTTTTGAAAAACACATGCAGGCTGAGCGAATAATTTGTTGGGGTTTTATAAATCCCACATCGGAGAGGAAGGACACGTAGAAGATTACATTTGAATATATAAAGTAAAACGGACAACCTACTCATTTACCTCTTCCTGGCTCTTGCTACAGCGCCAATAGTGGATTCTTTGGTTGGGATTTTAAATGTCCCACATCAGAGAGAAGAAGCAAGAGTAAGGAAACATTGTTGCACTAAATGTTCTTGTATGCGTAATAGATAATGTATGATTGTTGGGTCTCTCATATTTAATGAAGTCAGTCTGATATCCATACAGTTTGACAAGATTTCATTGAGCTGCACCTATATAAAAGACTGGTGGATGTAAGTTGAATTTATTTTAATTTTTGAAATTATAAGTTCACGAGTTGAGCCTTGAGCCGAGCTTGGTTTTTGATCTTTTCGAGCTCGGCCGAGCCTAAATTTTTGAGCTCGACGAGCTTCGAGCTCGAGCCGAGCTCAACCTCAACCATTCTCGAGCCGAGCTTGGACATATTCGCTCTCCGGTTAGGGCTCGTTAACACCCAATCCCGCTTAAAAAAAAAATCGGTTCATTTTAAAATTTTGGTCTAGCGCCAACTCGAGTTACTTGTTTCATTTTTTTTTTGAAAAAGTGACCCACATTATATCGCCCAAACGAAGAATTCATCTTTCCGCTTAACAAAATTCCTCATTTTCTTTTTCTATCTCTTCACTTCTTCCTCTGTACCTATTTCTCTCCTCTTTTTTTCTCTATCCTCGGTTCTCTTGATTTCCATAGCTTCTCATAATGATTAAAGGTCTAGAACTTCACCTTCAACAGATCATTTATTAATTGGGATTCGCTTGTTTTGCGCTTTATTAGTAAATTTCAAAATTTATTTATCATTATATCTCATTTATTTTCTCTCGTTTCTTGTTGGTTTGTTGCAAAACCTGTTTTGGTGTGTTCGTTTGTGGCGAATATCATTTTGGTGTGTTAGAGTCAGTCTCTTTCCTAGTTACATTAGGCTTCGATGTTTGTTTTGAGAAACTGGATATCAAAGAGAGAATTACATCATCTCTTTTTGAGTGATCTATTACGAATACCTGTTAAATTAACTTTGGTGGTCACTTTCCCTTGATATTGAGTTTGAGCTTATTAAGCTTCATTTGGTGGGCTCAATGTGCCGATAAAAAATTATCACGACAAATTTTGTATGTGAAGTAGAGGACTATCATGAATTTGGTTAATATGTGAATTCGGTTCGGTACAGTTAAAAATAAGTTTAAAAGCAGTTTCGGTTTAAATCGGTTTCGGTTCATTTCGGTTTCGTTTCGGTTTGAATCGATTCGATTAATTCGGTTAAATATTCGGGATTCGGTTGATCGATCAACTTTTCGGTTTTCACGGTTATTTTCGGTTACGGTTTGTTTCGGTTCGATTGCGGTTCGGTTTTTGGTTTTTCATTTACAGTTTATTTCGGTTTCAGTTCAACATTTTTTGATTAATTTCGATTCTGTTACTCCCAGGTTCGGTTTAATTCGGTTCAAATTTCGGTTATTTCGGCTTCAACTGCCAGTTCATTAACCAAACGACAGCTTTAAGTGAGACCCATGTTTGATCTATAGGAAAATGAGTAATATAATTAAAAATATAAGGTAAATAATATTTTAATGGGTAGATCCACGCCAAATAAGAAAATGAGAAATGTATTTGAGATAACCATAAATAAAAAAAAAGTTATTGGAGCCTAGAGGACACAGGGATTAACTTTTATCTATTTGAGTTCCTTAACCCATACTAAAGGACGAGGTCCTTAATCTATCTATACTAATATATTAAAAGGTGTTCATAAGAAAGTTTGTGTCACGCGACACTTTCCTCTACAGTCTAACGCAAATGCTTTATTTTCAAGTAAAACCTCAATTAAAAAATAATGTTGTCCAAGGTATCAAACACGCGGCTTTGAAAGAAAAGTGAAAACTTAACCATTAATCCACCATAACACCGTTGTTTAGTATTTCAAAATAAAATACCATAGGTCTTATAATTATATATCATTAAAAGATTTGCACAAGTAGTTAGGATCCTAACCTTTTTATGATAATAATAAGAGACTATTATGGTACATAAATTCTTACTCCAATTTGTAGAAAGAATTAAGCTATCTTTTCATCCCTAAACTTTTAAGGGTTTATTTTTCAAAAATCATGCAATTACTTATCATGTCATTACGTCAATTTTTCCTCACCCGACAAGAAGTTTTGAAAAAGTAACAACTGGGGCGTCCAGGACACTCACTAGTTCTAAATTATTTTACGGAAGTTTAGGTCCTTAGAGTACTCTCAACGCGAGACTATTAAAGGGTGTTTGGTAATTAGAGTTTTGGAGTAAAAAAGAGTTTTGGACCACTTTTAGGATTTTGAGTAGTCAAAAACTCTAATAATGAAAAAAGCTCCTAATAGAAGCTTTTTTCTTTAGAAGATTAGATAAAAATATGTTCAATGACTTTTTTGCCTCTAATAATAATATTACACATATTGGCTTTCACTCCGATCCTGAGATTCCGGGATCGAGTCTCACCCCTTGCGAGGAGGGATCCCTCAATTTCCCTTCCTCAAGGGACTTGCATCTTACCTTTTAAAAAAAAAAAATGTATTAAAATGTTTATAAATGTTATTTCACACAAACAAATGTGAAAAAGCTTTTGTGATCGGTTAATTGTTACCAAACACATTTATAAAAAAAGTTGTCAAATCAGCAGTCAAATCTACTGAACAAAAAGTTAAAACTCTAACAACAAACTCTAAACTCTAACAACTAAACTCTATTTGTCAAACAGGGCCTAAGGGCCTGTTCTCCCCGGCTTATTTTCAGTTCAGTTCAGTTCAGTTCCTAATCTATTATCATTAGTTATTAGGTATAATTTAATTAAATTCAGTTCAGTTCAGTTCAAGTCGGTCCACTGCCGGTTAAGTTGTTTTTACTGCCAAAAAAAGCGCTAAGTCAGCTTTTTCCTCTTTGAGAGTTTGAGTGGTGTGCATAATAGTTACGGTTCCAATTTAACGAATGCACCAAAACGATATCACCAATTCACCACCACTCACAACTAGAGATTGCTCGGCAGTGGGAAATGAATATGGCAACGACAGTAAGGCCACTTTCGGTGGCACCGCCAACCACAGGAGCAATTATCCGCCCACACTTCAATTTCAATGGCGGTTGTTGCAAAATCGCAAGCAGAAAGAACAATAACATTGTTTGTCACCATCATCATCATCATCATCGTCTTCGTCATCATCAGCTGCAGCAGCAAAATGGTGAACTGAAATTGAATTTTGGAGAAATCAGCAATTTTAGTAGAGCGGCATTCGGAACAATCAAAATCGGAAAATTTGGCCAGAAATTGAGGTGCAAAGCTATGGAACAAACTCAAAGTACAAGCGTTTATCAAGGTGCATACGGTCCTTGGACTGTTGACTCCGACGACATTCGTGAGGTTTTCTCTCTCCTCTTTCTCTTATTTTTTGCATATCCTTCCATTTTATTTCATATAAACATTTTGTCCATCACACTACCATCCCTATTTTATCATCTTACTATTATTTTGTAGAAGTTAATAAGAGGGAGTAGCATATCAATTAGCAATTGAGGAGAAATGCCAGACAATTTTTATCATACACTGGGTGTACCAGGACCATAGTACACCCAAGGCTATTTGCTCATTTGAAGCCTCCAAATGAGCATAATCACATAATAGGTAGAGCTCCAAATGAGCAAAACTTATCCTTGGGTGTACCATGCACATGGTACACCCGGGTGTATGATGAATGCACTCGAAATGTAGTTCTGAATATTTTTTTGTTCATAACAAGTTTTGGTGGTATATTTAGCAAAAAAGACGATAGTTTATAGAAGTATATTACCGAAAGGGAAAAATTAACATGAATAATTCGAGTTATGACTGATTATCTTATAACAATCCCAATTATAAATTATTCTCGTAATAATCCCAACTATTAGTGTATCGTCTCAAAATAATACAATGACCTGGAAAAGCTGATTTAGAAGATAAAAGAATGATGTGCCAAACTCTAGTTGGCTAGATAGAGGGAGGGGACACAAGAGAGGAGCGAGAGAACTGAAAAACGAACAAGAAAAACAACTAATGAAATATGTTATTGGACACTTGAGATCATTTTGGGATGGTAACCCCCATAGTTGAGATTATTCTAGAATAATACATAGTTGGGATTATATGGGGAGAGCACTCGTAGTTTGGATTATTCTTGTGAATAGTTTAGCCATCGAGCAATGAAATGATGAATAGTAATAGTTAGCGGTTTTACTATCCATGTTAGAGAGTACTAGTGCTCGCAAGTGAATTGGGATGCTCTTTCTCCTCTTGGGAAGTTATCCTTTTAGTACCTTCTACCTTGATCAACCTCGGAGAGAGGGATTTTTTGTAAAACGGACAAGTGTTCAAACCGATATGGGACGGAGGAAGTAATATTCTCTTAATTAAAAGTGAGTATGTAAGCATAAGGTTTGCATGATTTGGTGATTTCATGTCATGTCGGCAAACCTCTTGATGCTGGTATGTTATTCCAAAGGTGATTTTATATAGGTCTGGGCTTGTGACGGCTGCTCTCTCCTTTGTCCTCGCCTCTTCAACGACTTTTTTGCCTGACAACTCTTTGTTAAGCGACGCCCTTGGGCATAATCTTGACCTGTTCTATCTGTTGGGATCAGCTGGACTGGGCTTGTCATTATTTTTGATTCACATCTATGTAACTGAAATTAAGCGCACCCTGCAAGCACTCTGGGCTTTGGGCATCATCGGTTCTTTGGTTACTTATGCAGCCCTTGCTCAACCAGCTGGTGAGGGCTTGGTGCAATATGTTGTTGATAATCCGAATGCGGTCTGGCTTGTGGGTCCTGTTTTTGCTGCTCTCACAGGACTGGTTTTCAAGGAAGGTAAGTTCCTGGAATAAGTGGTTAAATTCTCCATCATATTCTTTCTATTACGAATTTATAAATGGCAACAACTATTTCTCATGATGACTGATCTCATCTTGTTTTCTATGCCATTGAGTACGTCCTCTTTAATCGTTCATCCCAACTGTATTGTTTTTTTTTTCAAAATTAAATAGGTCTTTGCTATGGGAAGTTGGAAGCAGCTGTCCTTGCGATCATAATACCTATCTGTCTTCTTGGCCACCTGGTACTACTCTTCCAAGTGAACTTCGTTATATATAACTGATATTTTTCTTTACCAAAGCAAAGATAAACTATCCCTGGAGTAAATTATGATGCTATGACATGTTTTTGCTGGTGTGGATTATGGTCCCTAAAACTAGATAGTAGCCCTGCTAGTATCTCATGCTTGATGTTTTTGTAATTATCAACTGAAATTTTTTACGTTCCTCCATTTTGAGATCTTCTTTTTGAAACTTTTACCTGCTTAAAAGCCAGAGTCTAAAGATGTGACTGAACTTATCTCTGAAGATACCTTAAGTTTAGATTAAATTGCTTTGTGAAACTGATCAGTTTCTTTGTACTTCTGCAAAATAGATCTATTTGTCAGATTGTTGAAGTTATGTGATAAGGACCACCAAAGAACTAACTTACCTGCTTCAAAAATATTTATACTTCCGCAAATTTACATCAGCTATATTGTTGTGAATTTGTGATACTATGTTCTGATTCTCAGTGAAAAGTGACTACAATGCATATCTTCCGCAAATTTACTTCCGCAAATTTGTGCAGTTTTTGAGAAATGTACAAGGATATATTCCCATTTTTGTCTGTTATATGCTCTCTCCATGTGCAAATTGTTTTTGCACTTCCTATTTCAAGGTCTCCAATGCATATGTTTGACTATTAATATTTTTAGTTCCTTACTAAAATTTAACAAATAAAAATTCGAAAAATACACATCAAAACGAATCTACGGTCAAAATTTACAAACTTTGACCTTGGGAAAAGAAGTTGAACAAGTACTTGCAAACAGAGGGAGTATTTTGTTGTATATTTTGTGGTTCTCAGCTGAGAATTAGATGCCTAGTTTCTTTCTTTATAATAAACTAGGCCTTAACGAACTTGATATGACTTGTATCAGAGTGGCATAATGGATGATGTAGTGAAATCGAGTCTTCTAGGGGTGTGGATGGTGCTCTTTATCATTTTTGCTGGAAGAAAGTTCACTCAACCTATAAAGGTACATACTACATAGCTTGTCTTACGTGGAATTTTGATAATCCTTTTCTTTTCTTTCCTCGTATATATCACTCTTGAGGTCTTCATTCTATTAAATTTTAGTTTGAGATGACGTGCACTATTGACGTGGTAATTCCATTGTTCTGTACTTGAAGGATGACATAGGTGACAAGTCTGTGTTCATGTTTTACGCTCTTCCAGAAGAGGAGAAGGCAGCTTTGCTTGAGAAGCTTGAGCAGAAAAGGCTTTAGACCAAATCTGCCTAGAGACCCACATTCCTGAGCAAAATAATCTTATGAAAATTATTGTAAGTTGTTTCAACCATTGCCTTAGCATGCTATAATAAATTTTACACTAACTCGCTGTTGGAAATCATTATAATTCTTCAGAAAATAAGTGAGTGATTGTGTTAGGCCCTGTTCTTTTGGACTTATTTTCAGTTCAGTTGAGTTAATTTCAGTTCAGTTCAGTTTCTCTCTGCAATTCAGTTTCTCTCGGTTCAGTTCAGTTTCTCTCCGTCTAAAAGAACGTGGCCTTACTCTTACATGTCTCCCTTAAGATGTTGCTCGTTCTCTGAAACAGTGACCTTCTTGCTTTGTTTATAAACCCAAGTTGTTGCAAATTTGTTGAGTTTGAGCTAGAGAAACAAAGATTTTGCTGATTTCTAAATCCCCCTGATTATAGTGCTTGGCTGCTTGCTGTGTGGAAGAAGCTTTAGTAACAAATTCCATTTTTCATCCCAGCTGCACTTGGTTAAAGAGCCATCAGCCATGCACATCAGCACATGTATAGGGCACAGAGGCACATCACATACAATTCATGATACCAACCAATTCCTGATCCCATCATTAATGATTCCTATTAGAGAAGAAAATATCTCTCCAGTCTTGTTGGAAAGATTACTTTTTTATAGTTTCTTTTTTCCCTGTAGATATACACAACAAGATTGCCAAAGCCTTAATCCCAAAAGGCTGGTTCAGCTGCATGAGCATTGAACCATTAAATTGTCTACTCTGTTGACCATAAAGATCCTCGTCCTCTATTCATTTCTGTTTAGTGCTATATGCTTTTATAATTTAATTATCTTCAAATCATTTTTTAAATGTTCTCCATCCAGTCATCTTTGATCTCCTTTGGCTTCTTCTAAATTCTCCGTAATCCGAAATCTCTGCTTTCCTTACCGGTGCTGCTGTGCATCTTCTGATCGGCATTGCATGGATTTTCCCCATAGATATGTTAGGAAATGATCAGCAAACAGCTCTTATAACTTCTTACTGAAACTTTTTTGCATCCTTCACCTCCCCAACATCCCCAGGATTATTCTGTTAAGTAGATGTCATTTCAACTCCGGTGATTGATGCTTATGACCCCGATTTTTTAACACTGAAACATTTTCTCTCCTCTCTCTGCTTTCGCCATTTTGGTGAAAGAGCACTGATTTTCTTTTTCTCCTCTTTTGGTCCCTTCTTTTCACAGATGTTATTTAAACAACTACAACCACCATCATCACCACCAGTAGTATGGTACAGTGTTACCTAATTCCCCCCCATGGTGTGAATTGAGAAAAGCGATATTATGGTCGGTTTTGGGTTTTTTTTGCCCCTTTTTGGGGAGGAAGTGAAAAAAAAAGAATTAGATAGCGAATTAGGTAACACCGGTATGGTAGTAAAAGTACATATAGCTCAAAGAATACATTGGGAAGAGTATACAAATACAATTGGGCAACTATATCTGTGACATATGTAGAAATATAGATCCATTTAATGGAAAAAGAAGAGATAGACCAAAAAGACATGTACATTGCACCCAGAGACAATATTTTAGTAGGGTACTTCTATGTTACTTAGACTCGGCTAGAAGTGTTAGACACGGACAATGTGTGCCCGTGTCGTACACAACTTTCTTATAAATTTTTGCAAGATTTTGGTCTAAAATGAAGTGTCTAAGTTCATATCCTTGCTTCAATGTTGACTGTTGAGTATCCAACACGGTGCTTAAGGTAAAATGAAGAGTCGGAGTAACATAGGGGTACTTTGAGAGCAAAGACCAAGGGAACGAGTGAGAGAGAAAGGGACAAAGAAGCAAAACTTTTCTGTCTGGTTCCCTATTTATGTTCTTAATATCAACAAACAGAACCACTGATCCTCGCATGCCATAACTTCCAATCAAAGATTAAATCTTCTATGATCTCTAGATGGGCCAAATCCATCTGATTGCTTCCACCGAATTTATAGGTCTACTTCACTTATAGTACCCTACCGTGATCTTTTCACATCTCGTCATTGCTCATTGGGATGCCTCTTAACATGACCAAATCATCTAAGCCTTTCCTTTTGAGGCAACCCCTACATAAGGTTGGTGATTCTAGTTAATGGGTGTGTTTTGTTTTTGGTTCAGTGTTGATTCTGGGTTAGTTGTGATGGGTTCGAGCTTTCCTCAGAAATTCCCTGTCCGGTTTCGGTTGTGTGTCCTATTGTGTCAAATATTATCAACCGATCTCCACCTTTCCTCTCAATCCCTTCATTCTTGAATTTATGTTTGCTAGTAGGGATCCACATCCTCACCAGACTGCAATAGCTTTTATAATCATGTAGAGTGGGCTGTTGGACAGTTTCGTTTGAAAAATTTCTCTTTAATAATTGGTATCTGCTGAGTGAATCAGTATGTCTCTCTCATGTCTCTGATTGGAGTATCGGACTTCTTATATATATATGTCGTTTGATGAGAATCTGATATTATCAATATTGAGATCTACACCGCACATCATCCAATTATGAAATTTGGTAGATCTTAGGTTGCCTATGACAGCATAGAAGAGAGATAGAATCTCACACTGATCCGAGCTTGCTATTTCTGAGAGAAGTCTGATACATTATGGGATCAAGGAGGGGACTTTAATATGTCATACCACGGATCCTATTGTGGCATCTCTTCCTGCACCTTTAGATCGTGAAGCCTCCCAATCACAGTTTCTTGGCGGAGAACTGTCTGGAGAATGGCCAAGCTTTTAATATTTGGAATAACTGGATATTTATGCTTTGTTTCAGATGATGACTTTGGGGTTTCTGCTATGTAGTTCAGGTTGTTTACCAATGACTGTTATGTTTTCCCTCCCTCATTTGGCTGTTAAATTACCTTTTCATAGAATGACTTTGCAATGTCAGGTCCTCTCCCTTGATTTCGAACTCTCTTTGCATCTTGTGAACAAGAGAGCAACAATTATACTCGTCATTATTGGAAATTGAATTTACTAGTAGCTCAAGTTTGGCCAGTTCTCTGTCACATTTGAATTTTCTCCGGGAACGTGTAGCTTATGTTCACAATCTGAATTTCCAATTATGACTACTGTTGTCTCAACTTTCAAAGTTTCTCTATATGTAATGTACTTTATGACCTTAAGGGTCCGCAAGTTTATGTTACATCTGGGCGTACTTAAAGGAAGTTGCCCTGAGCACTGACGCATCCAAATGTGCATCACGACACATGCCAAAGTTTGGTGAATGTGAAGCGTGTGCGTCGGGTGTTGTAACAAGCCTTATGGAATATGTCGTAAGATTTTTCCTATCCAGACAAAGTCATTGTGTAAAGGAAACAAAATAAAGTTAATCTTGCTACATAAAGAACAATGTGGCATTTTATTGCATCGTAGAAAAGTCAAGATTGTAAACTTCCAATCACCTCGAGGCAATAGGCGAGGGGTAAGGGGCGAAAACATAAAAGATTAGGGTGAGGACTGAGGGTCAAGCACTCAAACTTATTCACAAAGTATTTAATCGAAACTTAGTCGTAGCTGGATTCAAACGAGCTAGAGTCTAGTTGAGTTTAACTCAATTTGAAACTTTAATTCAGGGTTATGGTCTAATTTCTCGGAAATTAGACTACGATCGACCTTTTCCCTTAGCTTTTAGGATTATTCTCTTCTTACAATATTTGTTTTCGTCATGTTCTCTCCATTTATGAGAGTTTTTTACCCATTTCTATGGGTTTTTTTATTCTCATCATTGGTACGAGTATTTTGCATCTTCGGTGATAATAATCGAGAAGGTGATCTCGGATTTGAAAGGGTTTAAAAAATTTCATCGATTCTTCGATCGAACAATTATAACACAAAATTAGCTTGTGTAGGTCTCTAGTTGGAAAGATGCGAAGACATCGAAGTACATGTGGCTCATGCGCGTATCAAGCTTGGAAGCAATGAAGTTGGAGTGGTGCTCGAGTATGTTTTAAAATTAATTGTCTTTATTGTGAAAAGTGTGTAATAGTCTAGTTCCGTGTTTTACATATCTTGACAATCACTCGTAGATGTTGTATATTCTCCCCACCAAAACGAAAAAGCCCAAGTTAAGAATCGGTAGAGAAATTGAACATTAATTATATATGTATACTTATTTGTAACAAAAATGATTTACAACTTATTAGATATGAATAATAGCTTAGTTTTACAAAATGTCTATTTATATTTCAAATGTTACTCCATATCCCATTATCTTCCCATTTTTTCAATTTCAGATTCTAGGGTGCATCCCAAAAGCCTTCAAATTTGGCTATTTTTGGGGTTAGGGCCTTAGGGGTATGCTCGAAAGTGTGTACTGACCCTAGATTGTTTGATTGGAAAGAAAAAAAAATGATAGACTTAAAAATCTTAAATTGTATCAATTCTTCTGCTCAAAACCTTAAAGTGGTCAGACTTGAAGCATAAATATATCAGGAATAATCAAAATTAAAAGAGAGGAAAGTGAATATTAGTAGATTGGTGAGAGAGAGTGAGCTATATTTAGTGAATATGTTAACATGTTGTCGAAAGAGAGATAGTGCTTATCGCATTTTTGGTCGAGAGACGGTGGAGATAATTAACATTGCTTATCTCAATAGAAAAATATTTCCATTGCTTAGATAACTAATATTCAATTTACACATTCCGTTCATAATATGAGTCAAACTAAATAAGAATATAATAACACATTTTCTTCTCCACCGAATACAAACACAGGTGTCAATTCGAACACTTGGATTGGTTCTAGGTCAGTATTTATAGGGTATGATCAAAGACAAATCAATTTTGCTTACTAGATTTGGCTCGGATCATTTCAGGTTTTTAATTAGGTAGGATCGTGTTCGATTTAGCTCAATCCATTCCAAATGATAAGAGCATATCAGTTCCAGTCAGTTTCATGAGTCGAGTTAGATACTAACACCTCTAGACACATGTATTCAAAACTTGGTCGAGTTGGTCCATTTGAATTTTAAGTTTTCAACGCAGTCTAAAGATGTAGATGTCCAATGTACTATTATCTACATACAAACCTACAAATATGGCTGACAATCCAAGTCGGGTGGATCGGATTCGTGTTCGGATCGATACAATACTAAATTACTATTTACTAATGTGAATTGAAGCTTTATTCTGTCAATGATCGATTTTTCCTATGTATTACCCATTTTGGCCTCGACTCCACCTACCCACCCCCACCCACCCCGTCAATTCACCAAAGAGCCAATATTGTCTGCTTCAAGCCTTCAAAGTTCAACAGATCAATACTCAACTCATTAAAATCAACCTCTCTTCCCACTTCCAACCCCAAATTCATTATATCCATCATCAAATCAATTCATCATCCTCTAAAACCCTAACTTACCTCCTTCTTCTTCTTCTCCTTGAGTTGTATTGTTTGCACTTAAAACAAACAAAAAAAAGTTAGTAAAAAGAAGGTGTAATGGCGACAATATCAAAGATTTCGAACCCGATCGCAGCGGGTTCATCTTCACCATCTTTAGAATGGAAGAACACCAAATCTTCATTTACTCAGCTCACAAGGAAGTCTCTCAAATCCAACTTCGCTTCTTCTCGCTTATCTTTACCTATCAACCGCGCCTCTTCCTTCCCTTTCCTGTAATCTTCTCTCTCCTCCCCTTTTTTTTTCTTCACTTTTCTTTTGTAGGTAGGTAAGTTGAAGTCCCTCGCAACGCAACAGTCTTGCTTGCGAGGGGTGAGACTCGATCGCACGACAGACTCCTGGTATCGAACCGACGCCAATACCACTAGTACTATCACCTGTCTTGTTCTACAACATGCTCTATTGAAAATATTATTATTATTATTAACTATCTTGATTGGAGATGATTGCCAATACCACTAAGCTATCATGTGTCGCTTCTACAACATGCTCTATTGAAAATATTATTATTATTATTATTATTAACTATCTTGATCGGAGATGATGCCAATACCACTAGAGGCAATCACCCGCCGCCGCTCTGCTATGTTGATATTGTTATTATTATTATTGGCTATCTTGTTTAGTTTGATTATATATTCTGGATCTGCTTCATCTTGACATGAAAAATTGAAAATGATTGTATTAATAATAAAAAGTTATAAAATGGTTGCAGTGTGAAATGCGCACAATCTAGTGGAAATGGAAGTCCGATAAAGAGGACAACTTTGCATGATCTTTATGAGAAGCAAGGGCAGAGTCCTTGGTATGATAATCTATGCCGACCTGTCACTGATTTGCTCCCTTTGATTGCTAGTGGTGTTAGAGGTGTCACAAGCAACCCTGCGGTGTGTTTTCTGTCTATTTTTTTTCGTTACGAATACGGTCCACCATTTATGGCTCCATTTGCTCAATTTTTCTTTTCTTGTTTGCAGATTTTTCAGAAAGCTATATCTTCTTCAGATGCTTACAATGATCAATTCAGGTATTTGAACTATTACAACCTACATCATCCTGGATTTTAATTTGGTTCTAACTTTGGCACGCAGTTTTAGGAGGATGATAGACAAGGTAGACGGATGAATTCTTTGATAAAATTGTAGTAGCACGTACTAACCGAATCACTCCTTTTACAGTGTTAAAACATTTTAGTAGTTAAACCTACATTAATTCAGTTATAGGTATTGTACTAGTACAACCTACATCATTCTGGATTTTATTTTGGTTCTAACTTTGGCACACAGTTTTAGGAGGATGATAGACAAGGTAGACGGATGAATTCCTTGATAAAATTGTAGTAACACGTAATAACCTAATCACTCCTTTTGCAGTGCTAAAACATTTCAGTAGTTAAACCTACATCATAACTTGTTAAACCCACAGAAAGATGTAAATGAGGGCAGAGTAGATCACTAGATTGTGTAGTTTGTTTTGTTAATTTTCATCATACCTTGTTTCATTAAGTCCTTTGTTTGATCTTGGTATTACATTTGTATGCAGGGAACTTATAAAGTCCGGAAAAGACATTGAGAGTGCTTACTGGGAGCTGGTAATCAAGGACATTCAAGATGCATCCAAACTTTTTGAGCCAATATATGATCAAACTGATGCAGGTGATGGTTATGTCTCTGTTGAAGTTTCTCCGAGACTTGCGGATGACACTGAGGGTACTGTGGAGGCTGCTAAGTGGCTTCATAAAGTGGTTAATCGCCCTAATGTTTACATAAAGATTCCGGCGACTGCTCCCTGCATCCCTTCAATCAAGGAAACTATTGCCAACGGCATAAGTGTTAATGTTACTGTAAGTCACCTTCTCTTTACAACTTATGCTGGCTATCAGATTCATTTACTGTGGAAACAAATAGCACAAATAGCAATTGACAACCTAGCTCCTATGTACTATGAGCATATTTTATCCTGTTCTTTCATTTATCATTAATGCTGGATCTCTACCATTGGGGGATGTTTATATGTGAGACTGGTGCTGCACTATGCTGTTACATCAGTTTCCGTGCGTTACTCAAACTTCAGTGGAGTTAGGCATTAGCTTCAAAGCTGCAACCACATGATATTGGTTGTGCACCCCCCCCCTTTTCTCCCAAGTCCCACCCCAAAAATAAAAATAAAAATAAAAATTCATGGGATATTTTAGTGGTGGTCGAACTGGTAGTGTTAATATCCCAACTTCAGTGGAGTTAGGCATTAGTTTCAAAGCTGTAACCACATGACATTGGTTGTGCACCCCCCCACCCCCCTCTCCCAAGTCCCAACCGAAAAATAAAAATAAAAATTCATGGGATATTTTAGTGGTGGTCGAACTGGTAGTGTTAATATCCCAACTTCAGATTCAATACCTTTTTGAGAAGAACAAAGGATTTTCTGCAGACTAATGGGTTATTGAATGCTGATACTTTAGGTTATTTCAATATGAGATACAATCAATGGCTGGCGCTTGTATGTCTGTGTATGTGTATGGTTTTGTTTGTTGTTCTCTGGCTTGCACTTTAGCATCACCTGATTATTGAACTGATTTGAGGTAGGTGGCTAATTGTATGTCGTGCATGAGGACCAGAGTTTACATTTACGTTGTTGTGAATATTATTGAGTATCATCGCATGCTAACTCTGAGCTTCTGTGTGAATGCACAGCTCATTTTCTCTCTTTCAAGGTATGAGGCTGTGATGGATGCGTACTTAGATGGGTTGGAGGCTTCTGGTCTCAGTGATCTTTCCAGAGTGACCAGTGTGGCTTCCTTTTTTGTCAGTAGGGTTGACTCCCTGATTGACAAGTTGCTAGAAAAGATAGGAACCCCTGAAGCTCTTGATCTCCGTGGAAAGGTAACATGATTGCCCACAATGCCATTAGTTTGAGAAAATACAGCCCACTCATTAATATGACTTGCTAATGTAGGCTGCTGTGGCTCAAGCAATTTTGGCATACCAACTTTATCAAAAGAAATTTTCTGGTCCCAGATGGGAAGCCTTGGTTAAAAAAGGTGCGAAGAAGCAAAGGGTATTGTGGGCCTCTACAAGTGTTAAGAATCCATCCTACCCGGACACCCTCTATGTTGATCCTTTGATTGGACCTGATACTGTAAGTTTATCGCATTGAGGATTTTCTTCAGACATTTTGAAGTGATTGGGGGCGTTGTAGATACTGTTGAAAGGACTCATGTTGGTTGTGTTTTTACAGGTTTCAACCATGCCTGATCAGGCCCTTCAAGCTTTTATTGACCATGGAACGGTCTCAAGGACAATAGATGCAAATTTCTCTGAGGCGGAAGGCATTTATAGTGCGCTTGAGAAGTTGGGAATTGATTGGAACCAAGTGGGCACTCAGCTGGAAATTGAAGGAGTAGATTCTTTCAAGAAGAGTTTTGACAGCCTGCTTGATACCTTGCAAGAGAAAGCCAACTCCCTGAATTTAGTAAACCAATGAATGTCCCATGGTGTGTTAGAAAAAAGAATGAATCGTTTTCAATTTTTGCTGTAGACTTGAATAAAAGTGGTTGGCTTGTGAACTGCTAGTAAATTTGCTTATAACCTTTTCCTGTACTGCTATTAGAATGAATTTGCTCAGTTGTGTCAATGGCATTCGCGTCAGACTGGCTGTGTGAATTTCATATGATCAATTTAAGGCCAAACTGAAACTGAGAAGTTTCTTGATGTAAAATAGTTTGAGAATTGAGATAAAATCCATGGACTATGGTCCAAATATTCAAGAAAATTATTGGAGTTGTAAATTGAATGTATTTTTTCTGAAACAGAACACCCTTACGAGTAAGATTTGGCAAGTTCAAGCCCTTTTTACCCCAATCCAACACCTTCGCCCTCTATTTTCTGTCAGTTGTGTCATGAGCATGACCCTTAGGATGTCATAACCTGTTAATCACAATTCACAGCTATGGCTCTTTCGGCAGGCACCACAAACGAATCACCGTATGTTAAAGAATTCGCTTGCTACGAGTAATGCATCTACTTATGGGTAACTCCTGCAAGGAGCACCACAATAGGCCAACATATCAGCTGCTGAGATTTTATCCCACCGAATAATTGGCTAGGTGACTATTACTTTTAAGAAAGATGGAGCAGTTTAAGCATTGATATTAATGTTATCAGTCATGCAAAGATTATTGCTCGTTCTCAGTAGGCCAGCCATGCCTTTCACATTTATTTCTATGCACGTTATAGTCAAACTGTGGCTAGACCTGACAAGGCTAATTCATATTCAATTATATTCAAATCTATACAAATATATTAAAAAGCGTTAAGGAGCTGGTCTCACGCCACGTGGCGGCTCTCCCAAGATCCAATGCAAATGTCTTATGTCCATGTGAACTCCTCAATTAAAAAAATATAAATATTCAATTATATTCAAATCTATTAAAAAGCGTTCGAAGGAAGCCTACGTGCCACGTGGCCTTCCTCAAGCATCCACGTCTGCAAATGTCTTATGTCCATGTGAACTCCCCAATTAAAAAGATATAAATATTGTGTTAAGCTGCAAGGTATCGAACACGTGACCTTTGAAATGAAAAGTGAGCGCTTAACCATCAATACACTATCACTTTTATTGTCTAATGTTTCAAATAAAATATGATAAAGTCATATAATAATTACATTTAACTAAAAAGATTTAATCAAGTATTTAGATCTCTAAAACTCTTTTGTGGTAGTAAGACGACCAAGAGACTATTGATGACATATTACCCTACCCCAATTTCTTTTAAGCTATTATTTTGAAAATGTACTCTAAGTTTCTTTACTTATCACGTCATGACGTCAATTTTACAATTTCTCACTAGACACAAAAATACAAAAGTAACAAATAAATTATGAAATTATGAATAATAACATATTTGTTTATTGTACTTTACCCGAGGCATCGTCCGGGCCAAAATACTAGTTCTGATATGAAAACATAGATAATAAATATTGTGAAAGTTAGGGAGTACTATCTCTGTCAACCATCAACTACCCAACCTTCATACCTTAACATTAATGTAAACGATATTGTATAACAAGGCCCATACTTCATCCTCAGTACTCACATATCTTTTGTACAAAATTCACTTTGGCATGATCCCAATTCTATTATAAACTTGGCTATGAGGAGGTGAAAGCACCGGAAAAATTGGTGACTGGGTGTTCATCAAGAATTGTGTGAGGTAGGAAGCTGTTAGGCTAATATGGGTAGTAGGGAAATCAGATCGCCTGTAGATCACGACAATGAAACATCCACTCCTAAGCAGGGAATGGACTGGAGTAGAACTAATTCGGACACGTCTAAGAGAAAGAAGCTCGGAAACTATTTCATGGAGTCGGATGACAGACGAAGAGCACTCGGTGGAGGTTATACTGTAGGGAGTACACCAGTTAACATCCACAGAAAACCTATGTCTCACACTGATCTCTCAAAGACAGGCGGTTGGGGTGCAGCCTTCTTCATTTTTGGTAAGTTTTTTTTTTTTTTTATAGGAAACTAAAAAGCTAAGTGAAACTAACATTACTCTCCAGGAAAATCCAGATGTCTTGATCGAATAAATACATGATTTCCTCAAACCAAAATTTACTTCCAAGTTCCAACCATTGAAGTACAGAGATTTGCTAAGTTATGAGCTACTTTAATTCTTCCACGTTTAGCATGACTCCAAGTACAAAACTCAAAAAGACTTGGCAAATTAAGAATATCAAAAATGAAAATTCCAAGAGCATTATCTGGAATGCTCTTCTTTCTAACTTTGTTGATCATACTTAAGCAATCGCTCTCAATATTAATGTTGTTATAGCCTGCTCCACGTAAATTCATGCCAAAAAGAACAGCTCGAGCCTCTTATAATTCAGATTTCAGCATCAAAGTGACCAGAACTTTGTCTCACAGCTATTGTAACTGCGTCTCAGAGATTAGATCCAATGCACACCCCCAAACTACATCCCATCCTGCTAAAAGCTGCTGCATCCATAGACCTTGAGCACACCGGAGAGGGGACGCCAAAACGCATCATTGGCAGCTGCTGTCTGCACTGCAGTCTGCTGCACTACTGTGTACTCGGCTGCAAATTCCAGAGCTTTCACCCCTGCACCAAGTTGTGTTACAGCAGCCCCATGCAACGATTAAGCATTGTCCCGCCAAAAGAGAATCATCAGCTTGCAAAACAAAAACTAAACAGTGCTTGCCCGAAGCAAATATCTGATCTATCCACCACTTCCTGTCAACTTTGCCCTTCACCCAGTTCTCCATACCACCCGGACACTCCAATATCGTATGAACTTCACTTTCTTTCAGTGCACCACACGACAATATTGCAGTTTGAAGTCAAAGCATGAGAGTCAATTTCCAACCAAAATGGTCTAACTCTAGGAGGCACATTTAGCTTCCAGTCTTCACCACAACATATTCCAACCTTTTTCAGAGCTGCTAGCCCGTGAGCTTCTCTCCTCTTCTCTTAACAAATGGTAGGCTGATTTGACAGAAAAGTTCCCATCATTAATATAGTGCCAAATCAGATTGTCCAGTATATAAAAACACAGACCTGAGAAGCTCCCTCTTCCAGTACCCAGCTTCAAAATTGATTAGGTCCTTCACCAACATTCAGAATGTGAAGACCTTTGGAGAGTAATCACCTTGAACAACGAAGGATGAGGAATCCATCCAACACTCCACACCTTCACCTCTTCCCCATAACCAAGTAACCACCAGAGCCTTTTTCTTTGTTCACCTCACGAGCAACCCCCTAACTTCTCCAAGTATAGCTTGGACTAGACCCCAAGGAGGCATTCATCAGACTACATTTTGGAAAATACATGGCTTTAAGAACACGAAACAGCAGGGAGTTTTCATAATTCAAAAGCCACCAAACTTCTTTTTTTCTAGTATCGCATTGTCGAAAAGCTCCATATCTCATCTTTGGTAAGTTATTCAGCACTATTATGATACTTTCAAGTATTTCCAATTAACGTTTTACCCATCCTTGCAGGAAACGAGATGGCTGAGAGAATGGCCTACTTTGGTCTATCTGTAAACATGGTGGCTTTTATGTTCTATGTTATGCATCGGCCCTTCTCCAGTTCAGCCAATGCTGTTAACATCTTCCTGGGGATATCACAAGTGTCATCTGTGCTCGGTGGCTTTCTAGCGGATGCCTATCTCGGTCGATATTGGACTATTGCAATCTTTACAACTATCTATCTTATGGTAACCAATTATATTTCTAAATCATTGTGTCCCTTCATTTTTCTGCTGCAATTTCGAAACAAGCCAGAGGATATACATCTAAATAATGATTTTTTCTACTCTGCGTATATAGATGACAAACTGATTTAAGCTTATCCTCTGATTTTTCCTTGTATGCACTGGACTAAAGGGGTTGACAGGGATAACATTATGTGCAACAATGAAGTTGTTTGTGCCAAACCAAGAACAATGTGATCAGATAGCACTCCTTCTAGGGACCTGTGAGCCTGCGAAGCCATGGCAGATGCTTTACCTCAACACGGTTCTCTATATAACAGGGTTTGGAGCAGCAGGTATAAGGCCCTGTGTCTCTTCTTTCGGAGCCGATCAATTTGATGAAAGTAGTAGAGACTACAAGGCTCACTTGGACAAGTTCTTCAACGTCTTCTACCTGTCTGTCACTGTTGGGGCTATCATAGCATTCACTGCAATCGTCTATATCCAGATTCAACATGGCTGGGGATCTGCATTTGGTTCATTAGCCTTGGGCATGGGTATCTCTAATGTACTATTCTTTATTGGCACTCCTACTTACAGGCATAGGTTGCCAGGGGGAAGCCCTTTGACACGAATTGCACAAGTTCTGGTTGCAGCCTTCCGAAAAAGAAACGCTTCTTTCTCTAGCAGTGAGATGATTGGCCTTCATGAGCTTCCAGGAAAAAGGTCTGCTATTAAAGGTAGTGCGAAAATTGCACACACTGATGATTTCAGGTAATTTTTTTAAGTTTCCACACAAATTTGCATTAAATCAGTCCCTTGAATCTTCAAATTGGTTCTAATACACATGCTTACTATTGCTGTAGATGTTTGGACAAAGCAGCCCTTAAGTTGCCAGAAGATGGCCCAGATCCCAGCCCTTGGAGGCTCTGTACAGTTACCCAAGTGGAGGAAGTCAAAATCCTGATAAAGCTATTACCTATACCAGCCAGCACCATCATGTTGAGTCTAATCTTAACAGAATTCCTAACTCTGTCCGTCCAACAAGCATACACTTTAAACACCCACATAGGTCATCTCAAGGTCCCGGTGACCTGCATGCCTGTATTTCCTGCCCTAAGCATCTTCCTTGTGCTCTCCCTTTATTACTACATATTTGTCCCTATATCAAGACGCATCACGGGACATCCTCATGGAGCCTCTCAGCTGCAAAGGGTAGGCATTGGCATGGGAATGTCTATCCTCTCAGTTGCATGGGCAGGGGTTTTTGAGAGGTTCAGGAGAAATTATGCCATAAGCCATGGATATGAGGCTAGCTTTCTCACCCCGATGCCGGAACTGAGTGCATTTTGGCTGCTAATCCAATACTGCCTCATTGGCATTGCTGAAGTCTTCTGCATTGTCGGATTGCTGGAATTCTTATATGAGGAGGCACCTGATGCCATGAGAAGCATAGGATCTGCCTATGCAGCTGTTGCAGGGGGTTTGGGTTGCTTTGCGGCAACAGTATTGAACAATATTATTAAATCTGCCACAGTAGATGATGAAAAACGACGCCCTTCATGGTTATCCCAGAATATCAATACTGGCAGATTTGATTATCTTTACTGGCTTCTTACTGGACTCAGTATCATCAATTTCTGTGGTTTCCTTTATGCAGCACGCAGATACAGATACAGAACAGTCCAAGCGGGACAATGATGGGTGAAAGGAGCATCCGTCGCTCAGCCCTATTTCTTAGAACGACTTTAATTTTGTTACATCAGCTTTTTCTGAAAGTGAAATTTTCAATTATTCTGAATCAAGTAAATGATTTAATTATACTGCATTCTTGCAGCCTTTCATCATCTGACTGTAGCATATCATCATCTACTCTCTCTACCCCTACAAACTAACTGCATTGCTTGCCATGGATGATCATCCTTGTCAGAATTTCAAGAGTAATCATACCAAACGTGATTTATCACAGCTTTGCCTGCTTTGATCATGGCGTAACCATATAGGTATCACAGTGACACTGACTCTTCTTCCATGGTCCTGACAAAACTAGGTCACATCTCCAGTTATAATTTATAAAACTCCCCATTCTACAGGTCCTGCTCACCTCAATCACACTCAAGAACTACCTAGAGGTAAGAAATTTACTTATTCCATTACATTAATCAAATTTTCACAAACATGCCAAGCTTCCAGTTCCTCCTCCTCCTCCAACCCCTTAACCCTGCCAGGTTCAATGCAAGTAAAAGTTCAAAAAGGTGGTGCAACAATAATCCATCTACCTCTATTGAAGCTAACTGTAGCAGTTCTTTTTACCTGATAATCATCTAAAACACAGCCACGGAGCACCAAAATTATAATCCAATGATAACAAACACAAAATCAAGGCATAGAGGAGGGCTAAGGTCGTAATTTCTAGACAAGGCATACAGTGAACACACCCGAGCTCCACTTCACTTGCAACCCCTGTCACTAAAACCATGGTATTGTTTCCTCCCAAAGATGGCAAGACCAAGCTTCTCAGTATCACTTCTCTTTTTGCTCAAATGAAACCTTATGAGTTATGAGGGATCGAAGTTGGTTCCTAATCATTATTCAGAGATATCTCAAGTCAATCCACACGAATGAGTTGTAATAATAAAATTCTTATAATGAAAGCCTGCTCCTTTCTAGGGGAAAGCGCAACAAGTTCCTGAGAAAATAAACCACTAAGTGTATCTAAAATCTACAAAGTCAATCCATGTTGAATCAGTTGTTTACATCTATGATCATTATTGCACCCACTCTCCACATCAGATACATCTCACGAGTCTGACACCTATGAAGAGTTTAATAACGAAGATTATCACTAACAATAACACGAGATTGGATTTCCAAAATTATTGTGGCCTTATTACTCCCGAGTCTCCACTATTACCTGTCTCATCTACGCAAACATCCCATACATGGATACTCCTTTACAACTCTATAGTCTTAAAATATTTAGGGAATCATATTGAACCTTGACTTTGGGTAATTTGAAAGAATTCGACACTTTGGAGGAGTACAAGAAACATTGACCCCGAAATTTCTATATAAATTTCCCTACCTACCAGTAATATGCCTTTAGAAACGGCCATGCTTGCTTTCATTTTGGGGGGGGAGGGAGGATGGAGAGAAAGACAGGGAGGTTCCCCTTGGACCTTGAGTCTCACAGGAAAGGACAGAACAGCTACCAGCCAAGCTCATCCTAATGTTGGTGATGATTGTGCTGCCTGATTTTCAGGGCTTCAATGCAAAAAGTAGTGAGAACCTCTACAAGTGCAACAACCTCTACAAGTGCAACAATGCAAGATTCATTAATAAGTTAGTACTTAGTAGCAGGGTAATGGAATGGCCTAATTTGAACATAGATTATCTTCTGAAAGCCATATGCTAATAATCTAATCTTTAATCCAGAAGCATTGACATGGACATTAAAGACCTCATATCAAACAAAAGGGAAAACAAAAGTAGAAGCAACAACATTAAGAGGCAGTAACTGAAAATGAATCGTATAACCGTGGCAGTGAAATCGAATCACTCGGTAACTGATATGGATGTTGGAGAGAACGAGAACGAAAACGAGTTGTTTGGTGCTCCTCCCCCTTTTCCTCCTCCTCCTTATTAAAGCAGTACACAGGGGCCTGCCACTTGGAATCCTCCAACACAGCACCCACCTCAAAGGTCATCACATGAACGGCTCTACCTGCCAAACAGCAATTGCAAAAGTAGTAAGAACATTCAACATTCAACACTCAAGCTAATGGCATGACATTATCAACCAAGACATTAGACAACCACAAAACATCAACAACAAAAAAAAAAAAAAAGTTTTTTCCACATTGTACCCCAACCTTGTCAAAATTCCATAAAATACCCTCAAACCTACCTTTTTCAATGCACAATGCAGCAAACCCAATAAACACAAGGGGATAATGTACAAACTAAATAAACACAAGGGTATAACGTAGAATCTAAACAAACACAACGATATAACATAGAGACTAAATAAACACAACAATATAACATAGAGACTAAATAAACACAACGATATAACATAGAATCTAAACAAACACAACGATATAACATAGAATCTAAATAAACACAACGATATAACATAGAGACTAAATAAACACAACGATATAACATAGAGAATAAATAAACACAAGGATATAACATAGAATCTAAATAAACACAACGATATATCATAGAATCTAAATAAACACAACGATATAACATAGAATCTAAATAAACACAACGATATAACATAGAATCTAAATAAACACAACGATATAACATAGAATCTAAATAAACACAACGATATATCATAGAATCTAAATAAACACAACGATATAACATAGAATCTAAATAAACACAACGATATAACATAGGATCTAAACAAACATAACGATATAACATAGAATCTAAACAAACACAACGATATAACATTAAAACTAAACAAACACAACGATATAACATAGAATCTAAACAAACACACGGATATAACATAGAAACTGAATAAACACAAGTCGAAAACAAAGCCGAATACCAGTATAGAAGACCCAATGGACAGGCCTACGGGTGACAACATCCTCATAATACCAAATAAAGTCCACCTTAGACCAAACATTACAAAGAAAACCATCAATGTAACGCTGACCCAAATAAGTTGCACCTTCCAACCAATTAGGCCTCAAAATTCCAACCTCAAATAAAACAGTACGACATTCACTGTCACTCTCATTGAGTGTATAGTAATAAGATGTACCATTGTTCCACTCTACGTCGTACAGAAGTTTCCCTAATTGGTGTTGTATAAGGTTTAAATTGCGACCGTTGTACCAGTCGTACCATAAATCTACCACCTGCATTTCTTCTGTTTTTGGGTTTTTGATTACAAGTACTGAGTGGAATTGCTTCGGCCATGTTTTTGGTTTTGGGTCTATGTCATTTTTAGTTCTGACATTTGTACTGTTGCTTACTCTCATAAGTAACAGTAAGAGGAGACAAAGGGTAGCTTCTATGGAACTACTTCTCACAAGGGACGCCATTTTCTTGGCTGTTGTTTCTCTGTTATCGTTTTTTTTTGGTCTTGTGAATGCTCTCCGTGTATTTCCAACGATTCTTATCTGGGAATTTCTGTACTTTTTATGCTTTTACAGTTACCATTCACCATCAATTACTTCAATTTTCACAAATTATTAGAATAGACGAAACTCAAGACTGAATCTTTCTAACAAGCCCATTTCATTTCACTCTAGCCCAACACTATCTTAGTCATCCCTTTTCTTCTCTTTTCTTTCTTTCTTGATTATCAAACTACAACAGATAGTTTCAAAAAAGTAACTCGGTAGTCTTACCATACGGATTAAACTAATCACTAAATGGATTAAACTAGTCACCGAATGGATTAAAGAATGTCATTATTGAATAGGTTAAACTGGTCACGAAATAGTTTAATCTGGTCCCTAAATAGATTAAACTAATCACTATATTAAAAAGGTGGCATGTTCTCTTCTTATCTTACCCTAGTTTCATATTAATCTACACACTTACACTTTTGACACTATTCACAAATTTCCCTTTGACTATCATTTGTGAATTATGGTTAAGAGAAAATATAGTCGTGTGGTCTTTGTTTGATTCGTCTCGATATGTAGTTTTAGAATATCGACTTTTTTATATTTTTTACAAATACAAAATTAGAGATATAAAGGCTCAGAGTAGTGCATCGGCATGCGTGAAAAGTGTAAGTGTGTAGATTAATATGAAACGGAGGTAGTATTGGGCTTGGGCCGTGCCTAATTTTATTACAAGACCAACTGTTCAATTTTAAACTCGTCAAAAGAATTACTAATTCATACTTCAAAGCGATATTGTGGATTTGTGGGATAGTTTTCTGATGTGTGGGCGGTGGCGGGCCTGTGGCATGGGGCTTTGGAAGAGGAATTAAAAGCAATACTGTGGGACGATTTTCTTATGTGTGGGTGGTGTTGGCTGGTGGGACTCATGTGGCGTGAAAGGGGTATAAACTTAAAAATAATCGTACTTATATTATATATGTCAATTTTAGTATTGGATTTGCATAATTCGAACCGCCTCAATACCCATTTATTCGAATTTAGGTAAAAAAAATCCCGCCTAACAAGTAGGTCCAGGTTTAATTTATTGTCTCAAACCGAGACTACTTGGTCAAGGATAACACTCGGTTTCACCATTGATTCTTACTTTAATGTTGAAAAATCCCTAATCCATAAGTGATGTGCATGTTTTTTTCCCAATAACAGTTACTGGTAAAATTGATAATCAAGTTTAATCAACAATGATTTGGTCCAATAAGGTGTAAACATAAGATATAAATCAAAGTTAAATCATATTTTACAAGGTCTAATAAGTTCATTTCAAATAAATTCAGATGAAAGATTGACTAATAATGTCCGATAAAATTCTGCGACTTATTCTAACAACTTGTCTGGCATTTTTTAAAGGAAATGAAAGAAAGAGAAAAGAAAGTGATTAAACTAGCCTATGTTTGGTTTAATGGAAGAATTTGAAAGAACCTAATATTTGATTAGCTTCATTTAAACAAAAAAAAGGAAGAGATGAGGATAAGCTTACGGCTTTCTAACTTGTCTTTCCTAAATTCTTCCAATTTTAGAACGAGAGGAACGTGAGAGACTTTATTAAAAATATTTATCCACGAAGTCATTTCGTCTCCAAATCCTCCCTATAAAACCAGCCGTAAAACAATTTTCCAAAAAATAAAAACATAGTTATGTAAGGAATCTATACAAATATATTAAAATTGGTGTTTGTCAAAGTTTATATGCCACGTGGAACCCTCCCTCTTGCAGTAAAATGATTTTTTGAAAAGATATATGGTATCCTCTTAGTGCGATTTATTCTATGTAATCCACCTACTATTAAAAAAATTAATAAATGCATTGTAATCATTCTAAAATATATATATTAATAAATGTAAAATATAAGTACTCGAGGAATAGTCCCAGTCTAAAAACTAGTTAAAAAGCAACAAAAAACGTGAATGGAGTGGGTTCACAATTGCACCGAAAATCATATAATATAGTTAGTTTTCATTTGATATGGTCGGTATATAATATGTTTTTGTATGATATAATCACTTTTTATATAGTCAGTTTTTGTGTGATATAGTCAATTTTCTCATATAGTCAGTTTTCATATGATAAAGTCGTTTTTTTTTAATATAATCATTTTTTATGTGATAAAGTCAGTTTTAGGCTATGTTCTTTTGGACTGAACTGAGCCGAACTTAATTTGTCTGAACCGAACCGAATTGAATAAAAACTGTAAAAGGAAACTAACTAAACTGAATTGAACTGAATTTTCGTTAATTCAATCCAAAATAACAGAGCCTAAGTGCACAATAAATTATTATGAACTCGATCTATCAATTGCGTTTTGAAAAAGTAAAAACCACATGTCCAACCATCCATCCGTCTTCAACCGTGGATGAATATAGAAACATATACTTTGTACGACTTCAAACCAGCAATAAGCCGTAGTAGTAGTAGGTATAAACAAAGTCAGCCTTTAGCTTTGCTTTATTTGCTTCCATCTTTATCGTTAATTAGTAATGGCACTCCAAAATGCGTCTCTTTTCTCCAAATCCATTTCACCTGCTTCAAAAATCGATGATCGATTTCTCGTAAAACCAGATTATTCATCGTCGTCGTCGCACCGTTTCTCATTCCCTGTAAAACCGTCTTACAAGCGGATGCACCTCATCGTCGCAGCTATAGATCACAAAAGCAGCGGTGGTAGTGGTGGTGGCGAAGCAAAAAAGGCAGGAGTTCCAAACTCTAATTACGTCGTACCACTTGATAAAGCTGCTTCTTGTATAACTCGACCACTTGCTGAGATCCTTCGAGATCTCAATAAGAGGATTCCTGATAATATCCTCAAACCAAATTCCAAAATTATTCCATGGTATCTTCGTTTTTTTTTTTTCTCTCTCTCTTCAATTTTGTTTATTGTTGCGCACTGTTTCGATCTGATTGCCGATTTTCGTATTGTATTAGGAATTGTAGTGTGTTTAGAATTTCAGTGTTAGGAAAGTTTTACTATTGTGTGTAATGTTATCATAAAGGAGTTCTAGGCGAGCTAGGGTAGTTGTATTGGCTTTGATTGGGGAAGCATTTTAGGTGCTTAAAATGATAAAGTGCTATATATTTAGGTGCTAAAATGAATTAGGGGGTGTTTGGGAAGTACTTAAAATGAATCAGCTACCTTATCAGTTTCAGCACCGTTTTAGCTCTACCTTATCAATTTTAGCTAGTATTGCCGAACAGCCGAACAGACCCATTAAAATATTTAGGTGCTAAAATGAATTAGGGGTGTTTGGGAAGTACTTAAAATGAATCAGCTACCTTATCAATTTCAGCACCGTTTCAGCTATACCTTATCAATTTCAGCTAGTATTGCCGAACAGACCCATTTTATGTATGTTGGCTCTGTTTGGCAATACTAGCTGAAAATAAACTAAAACTGATAAGTTAATTGAATTGGTAAGATAAAGCTAAAACTGATAAGGTGATAGAACTGATAAGGTAGCTGATTAGCTTAACTGTTTGACAAAATTAGTTGCTTAAGTTGATAAATTATTTTGGTAAAATAAGTTGATATCAAAATTTTAAAAAGATTTTTCAAATTTTCAGAACTTATCATTTGAATCATTTTAACCACTAGAAATTTTATTTGAGGTACTCCCCAAACACTACTAAAATATGCTAGCACCTTATCATTAACTAAAATGCTTCCCCAAACAGAGCCATTGTAAAAATCGTGGTTAATGACTTAATGAAAGTTAGGTTAGTTGTTCTAAGTTTAACATATTGTTAATTTGCTATTTTCAGGTACCATGCTAACAGGATGTTGAGTTTCTATGCCCCAGGTGTCGTAACCTCTTCATCCTTGTTTTTTAGCTTTTCATTTTGTTAGTTATCAACTTTAGACATTTAGTGCTTACAGTGTAGAATGATATTATGCTGTGTTTGGAAACTAAGATTGGATTTGAAATTCTGGATTTGAGTCCAATCAAGTGTTTGCTCAGTACAAGGATTAAAACTTGAAAGTGCCCCCCAAATGAGTGAATTACAAATTGTCACGACCTGTTTGGTGGGCGGTACTGTATGGCGGTAATGATAATGAAATTATGACTTATTTGCAGCTTGCAAGGAAAATTCTCTGCTCATCTCCAAACATGTGATTTTCTTTGCAATATTATATTCCCACTCAATTCCACCTATAAAGTGGTAATGGAATTTTATGTAGAAAATCATAAGTTTGGAGATGAGTAGAGAATTGGTTTCTTTGTTGTTGTTGTGTTATAATAAAGCTTATTTGCTCCATGTATAAAAGTTTTACATGTTTGTTCAAAATTCATTTTTTTCATTCTTAATGTGTTGGTTCTATCACACTTCAGTGTCAATGTGTTTTAATGATGTTTCTTGTCTATGTTCAAAAGGTTTTGCGAGATTTTGAAGATCTGTGTCACTATTGTGTTTTAATGAAGTTTTTTCAGAATGTTCAGAAGCCCTACCTATATGTTTAAAAGCTATGCCTCATTATCTTCATTAATTGATGTGTGTCACTAAGGGCTCATTATCTTCATTAATTGATGTGTTCATATTCTATGTACTTTGCTTTCTCTGTTCAGTTTTTCTGGAAGTCTCCAAAATGTCTCTCCTTTCTTCTCTATCCTCAATGAAATGTTGCTAATGTTCGCTTGCACTATTTACATCATTGATTTACATGTGCACAAAGTCGTTGTGTCTAGGAGAAATCATCTTGTTATCCTTTTAAGAATAGCTAAAGGGGAATCTCACGGGGCTAACATGAAGTTTAATAATGTCCATGTGCTAAACTTTGGTCTATGGGTTGTGTTCACATATTCCTTGAAGTTTGTAAAATTTTACATTGTAGTAGAAAGTAGAAAGGAAGCTTGAGGTTCACTAAAATCGATGTTCTATTGTAACAGTAGACTTTCTTTTTATAATGTGTGCAGTGTTTTTCCAATAACTTTGGATAGTGGAGTGCAAGAACATGGACTGAAAGATATTTTCTAATGAATGGTAATATATATTTATACTAAAAGGATACCATTCGGGGTAGATAAATAGATGTCATCCCCAGGATTATTTACTTCTCTCAAACCAAAAAAGTAGGCAAAATCTGACACCCTCTCTATCTTTAAACTTTTCCATGGGACTTATCTGCAAAACCAAGTATAGATTCCATGAAGTGCATGGCTCCAACTATACAAGATCCGTATAAAAGTAGAAGTTAAACCCTTGTTTTGACTAGGCAATTCCTTCAAAACCCTGCGATTCCTACCCCGTTCATGTACACCAACAAGTCATATTGCTCCTATTGGTTTCTGCCAACCTCATTTTTAAACTTGCCATTACACCTATCACTTTGCTAGGCCACCATACAGCAAATGTAAAACAAAGATGAAAAAAAATTATTGTGCCCAATAAAAGCATCCAAGGAGCTCATCTTCAAATGTCCAACATATGTGCGTAAGGCGATTCCTTTGTTTGATTTCATCTTCTCTAGGGATCATACATTTTCTAGCTGCTCACTAGAATATGTTCAAGGAGCAAAAATAACATGCTATAAGAGGAGCGCGCCTACCTTCAAATGTTCTTGAAAGGGAAGTCAGAGCTATTACTCCTTCAACAGTGTTGTGGAATTTTCTCACTGAAAACGCACCTCCTTCAAATTATAACCACACCAAAGAATCCTCCCCAGGTTGATAATTATTTCAAAAGTTGGTTGGGGCACACATTGTTTCCTCACAGAAGTCTATAGGAGGAGAATTCCCAATGGTTTTGAGTATTATTTCACATAGCATCGCTAAGGAGGCCACTCTAGTAAAGAGCTAGGTCATTCACCACACCAAATATTTTACTCGGATGACTTTCTTCGTAGAGTATGTCTCCATTTGCTAATCTTCATAGCCATTTCATTACGAGGCTTTATAACAAAGCTATCCATGTCTTTTAGGGACAAATTTCACATTGATCCACTTAATTATACTTAGACTTATTTGCATCACTAATGGGGATGGTAAATATAGGCAAAGTTATTGGGTAGACCAAATAATGAATTGGGGCTACAAACAGCTTAGATTTTAGCCATCGCCCTCTAGATCATCTCCATGATAAGGTTCCCAACAGCTTTACTTTTATAAGGAAAGCTAGGAGGACCACCTATGTGCACAGTTGGGGGGGGGAAGCCAACTTCACACCTAAATAAACTTAGCCAAGTCGTATAGGTTTAGGACGTTACCTACTAGTACCAACATAATCTTCGAAGGTTACCTAGAACCAGTCATCACTTTGATGAAGCAAGAGGGAGCACTTTTATGATGCTTTAAGGATCTCTCATTAGGTTTTGTTAAGGGCATACTTCCTCTGTCTTTTTTTACTTCTATCATTTCTAGTTTGCACGTTGCCGACACACAACTTTGAACATTAATATCTTTAATTATGTATAAGTAAAAATTATAAAAAATTGATATTTTGAACATATATATTGAGACGAATCTAACAAGATTCCACATTACTATATTTTTCCTTGCGTATAAATAACACAAGAGAGTCGTAATGAAGCTTATAAGTCGTGTACATAGCAAATATATTAGGTGTCTTGTCCACCAAATTGCTCAAAGACTCCACCAAAATAGACAACCCGGAGAAAGTGGTTCACCTTAATGTAAGTCTTTAAGCTAGAAAGAAAATGTTGGAGGAGTAGAATTGTAAAACATCAAAACCCTACTTTTTTGTACTCAAATTGGAATACGTTCTATGATACATGGTCATATGCCCTTTCAACATAAAGTTTACATAACAAAACAACTTGATTGGAATTTGGAAATTTGGTACAAGTTAAATCCATAGGATGTGTGGATTTGTCAAGGAGTTACAAATGGCTTCCCTATTACGACTGGACTATCTCATGGATTTTCATTAAGTCATTTACTTTGCATATCAGTAATATATGAACTAACATGGCTATCGAGGATGAGATATTGCGGTGTATTTTACCAGCAGATGATGTTGTATTTATAAATGAGATATTACGTTGTATGTTAGATTCTCAAGGGTTTAAGCTAAGTCGGACAAAACTGAGTTAATGAAATGCAATTTTTGTAGTGAAAGGAAGTCACGCGACAATGTAGTAACATGGGATGGTTATGAGTTACCCAAAAATGTGTTTCAAGTATGGGCCAAATACACAAGAATGGATATATTGACCAAGTTGAGGATAATGCGATACACTCTAGTCTAGCTCAAATATAGATAATCAATTGGGAAATTGTGTGACAGTAACGCACCTCTAAGTCTAAATCTATAGGATTGTGGAGTGTGGACGTTTAGGGATGATCATATGAGAAGGAATGAAGGATAGGGATAGCAGGAATGGGTTTTGTTAAGATGGATGTGTGGGAACATCTTAAGAGATTAAATTCAAAATGAGATATCTGAGAAGAAGGTTAAAGTTTTGAACATTGAGGATGAGATAAAGAAAACCGTTTGCCCATCTACAAGAGGTGGGTAGCTATTTAAAAAGCAAATGTGTATCATGCTAGTCTTAGATAAAAAGAAGTGGTTAAGTTGGTTTGGGTATGTGAGACGTCGACCTTAAGGGTAGTGGGAAGTCAGGATTATGGAGATTTTAAAGAAGTAAAGCCACGCCAAATCTGACTTTAGATGGAGGGAGTTGAGAATGATATGTAAAAATTGGGTGTGGAGGAGCATCTAAATTCTAACACTTGACATATGGAAATGGAGGTACAAGTCACAAGGACAATAGTTGCCTAGTTGGAGATGAAAGTTTGGCTCATGCAGTCTACTCCATCCTGTTGGTGTACATTTTTGGCTTTGTTGTTGTTCTGATCTTCAACGAGTGTCCAAAGCTTATCTCTTCCTCACCTCTGGCTTGTAATTTGTTAGGTCATTCTCTTGGTGACTGGATAAGTTCAATCTTACTGACATAGTTTTGAGACTTATTATTACATTTCATAAGTATGTTAAAGCTTAGAAGACCTTAAAAGGCTCCTAAAAAAAAGGAAAAAGGACCTCAAAAGGATAAATGGGTTGGACTTCTTTTGGAGATATAATAAGTGGTACCTTGAACTTTAAAAGCTTTGATGAAGCATAGTATACGAGGCCCTCCCACTTTTTCTCTTCTATACATCATTTCCCTCTATTTGAAGCTCCTAATCCTTTTTTTTTGTAGTGGTGATGTGGGGGGATTCAATGTCATAATTTGAAGAAAGGGAGGAAGGAGTAAAAGAGAAGGATAAAAGGGGTCAGAGGGTGGTGATTATGGTCTATGCAATCTACGTAATGCATCAGGAGTTTTAGGTGTTCTGACTATTGTTATAACTTAATTGCAGAAAAGACCCATTGGTAGGGTTTGTAAGGAAAATCGCCCTCTTCTCTAGTAGCTTGAAGGTTTGAATCCTATGTAAGAGTTAGAATTTGGGGTGACGAACACCTGTCTGAGGTGCTGACAGACCCTCTGTTTCTCCTGCCAGCCCCCATGGCTTCGCTCACTGACATACAAATTTGCATTGTCAGCTTTGATTAACCTTCTATGGGTAAAAGATAGGGGAAATTGAATTTTTATGCATGTCTTCATTTTTAATTTCTAAATAGTTGAAAATTTGCTTAATTGATTAATAAATTTTAGCAGAAAGTCGTATGGTTTGCCTATTTTACATTACAATTCGGTTAATTTCATGTTGGTCGTTGATTTTGCTGTCTTCATTTTTGTCGTGTCTTTTTTTTTTAAGTTTGAAATGTATCTTCGACGGATTTTTTTGGAGGCAATAGTTTTAGTATCTAGGCGGAAGTCTGGTAATCTAGTATGTTTTGGATTTTGGTGAGATTATGAATTTCATGTTGGTCGTTGATTTTGCTGTCTTCATTTTTGTCGTGTCTTTTTTTTAAGTTTGAAATGTATCTTCGACGGATTTTTTTTGGAGGCAATAGTTTTAGTATCTAGGCGGAAGTCTGGTAATCTAGTATGTTTTGGATTTTGGTGAGATTATGAATTTCATGTTGGTCGTTGATTTTGCTGTCTTCATTTTTGTCGTGTCTTTTTTTTAAGTTTGAAATGTATCTTCGACGGATTTTTTTTGGAGGCAATAGTTTTAGTATCTAGGCGGAAGTCTGGTAATCTAGTATGTTTTGGATTTTGGTGAGATTATGAATCAAATAGGAGATGATTTTACTCTCAGATATGACAGTATGTCAAAACAATCAAGAATATGTGATAATAATCTAATATGCATAATGCTTTGTGCTGGCTCTTTTCTGGTGCTTGGGAGACCCACAAATTGTAAAACACTTCAGATTGGTATTGTCCTGTAGTCCTTGTGTTAATAAGCACACTATACTGGTGCGGGAGTTAATTAATGCTAGACAACAACAATAGTATCCTAATGCTTTAAAGAGTCTCGTGTCCATGGGCTAAAGGGGATCTGTTGTATGCTACTTTACACTTGCTCTGAAATGTAAAGACCGTTACTTGACAATAAATGTGTATAGATAGTTTAATAGCCATTATAGTTTAGTCCCACTGTAATAGTGCATCTATCAGTTTCTTAAAAGTTGGATTTTTGCCTCAATGCTAGTACACTGAAAAAATATGCAACTAAAATTTTGAAACTGCTAATAGGCTGTATCAACAAGGATTTCTCATAGTACTCCCAAGTCCCACATAGTTGATGTTTATAGCTATTGTGTAGGTTGGTGTGGAGAAGTACGTGATGTTATTTTCTCTGATGATGGAAGCGTAACAGTCGTCTACCGTGTCACTGTAAGAGGATCTGATGGAGAGGTGGGTTTTTGTCCTTGTCATGCTGCATTTTTCTTGGTTTACCATTCATAATCGTGCAAAATCAAGTTTTTTTTATCTCCTCATGTTGGTTCAAGGCAATGAGGCATCTCAATTAGAGTATATTATTGGATGTTTTTTTTTTTTTTTTTTTTAATAAGGTAAGGAGAAACCTTGACAAATTGGGGGGAATAAAGGGGATCCCAACTTGTCAAGGGTGAGAATCGATCCCAGGACCTCCTGGAACCGGGAGGGAAGCTCTAACCACTAGGCTATCCCTCACTCTCATATTATTGGATGTGATGTCTGGTTCTGACTGCATTTTGTGCAAGATACTGAATTTATACGTATTATGATGGATGATAACATAGATTTATTTCTCTTATTGTCCTTATTGCATACGAGCTTCAGTCTTGCTTTTATGAAAGATATCAGATTGCAATACTTCAAAAAGAAAAAAGCTTTCTATGCTCCATGTTGTATTTTCTTCCTGATCTATAATTTTTTGTTTTCCATGGATACTCAGAGGTTATGTTCGTTTTTTTTCACTGGAAATTATTTTTTGGCTGCTAGAACCTTTGGAAAACAGGCTTTAGGATTTTGTTATTCTCTGGGAGATTAAGTGGAGAATTGCTCCCGACTAGAAAAACCTTAGTATTTTTCGAAATTTGCTCTTGATACCTTATTTTTGGGATAATTTTTTTACTTGGAGACCTGCTTTCTCTCCCTCATGACATTTCTTGTTTTCTCCTAATGTATTTCTTGTCAACCTGAAATGTGTTACCTTTGTTTGCTACTTTATGCTGGTCCATCCTATGTGGCAGTTACTTGTATGATACTACGGGGCTTGAATCAGAAAGAAGTTTCGTTTAGTTCCTTGTATCAATTGTGTCCATCAAGTTTGAAGGTCCTCTCATGACTATAATCGGTAGCTGGTATCCTTAATGTCCCGTTTGCTCATGTCCCAATGCTACGGGCCATCTTGCGCACTTGTGTGCTTGCACATTGCTAGTTCAATGATAGAATATCAGAGTGCTGATGTTTTCTTGTCAAAGTATTCTAGCCTGATCTACTTCTTGTTCTGATGTATTTTTTGTGTTCATACTAGGCATATCGTGAAGCTACTGGAACAATATTGGCTAATGACCCCAATTCTGCTGACCCAGTTGCTGCGGCAGAGGAGATTGCTTTTGTGAGGGCGTGTGCTCGTTTTGGGCTTGGCTTGTATTTATATCACGAGTAATCATTTTTTCCATGTCTACTCTGGATTTTGATGTACATACAATCATGTCTAGATAAGGACGTGACATATCATTCGTGTTAACGTTGGAAAATGAACATCAGGTGAAAGCTTGATGCATTTTGATGTATTTCCCTACTGAATTGAGTTCACGATGATTACTAAGTGGTAGTGTAAGCTAGATAGCATTCCCGTATTAGGAGGTTTCCAGAGCAGGTTTAGCTCAGGCCATCTTGTCTAGTGAGATTTTCTAGTTGTTGTTTGGTTGGGTGAAGAAGTGAAGTTGATAAAAGTGGAACACCTGATCATGTTTTTGTTGACCCAACACTTATTCACATGATTTTTCAGCATCAAAAACAAAAGAGGGTGAAATTCCAGCTGGAAAAAACAATCGGTTGTTTGTGTTCTTCCCTAGTGGATCAAGAAAGTTTTTCCTGTCTATCTTCTTGGATTCCCTCATGAAGTGACTCTTCAATGACACACCCATCTTATTGTAGTTCTATAACCACATCAATATCTTACAACTTTTTACCATATACCCAGGAAATCGGGTGTATCGTGAGTCTGATACACCCAAGACTAAATTTTTGTTTACTGCTCATTTGAAAATTGAAATCCTCCGAATAAGCAAAACATACAGAGAAAGGAGAGTTCCAAATGAAGCAAAATATAACAGAAGGGAGAGCTCCAAATGAAGCAAAAGATAGTCGTGAGTGAATCGTACGCCATAAGTACAACCGGAGTGTATGATGAATATGCTTTCATATTATTGAGTTAATAGTGGAATGTAAGTACTTTCATTGATTGATAATAAAATATTTTGGCACTAATATGGGAAGATACCTCAAATTTCGATTTTTAGATGATAATTTTTCCTATTATTTATTGTAAAACATCTAATGCAGTCTCTAAAAGATCTTGAAAATTTCTAAAAGGGTTGATGGAAGTTTTTTTTTACTAGATTATGATTTTTTTCTTTCTACTTGATATGAAGTTGTTTTTTTAAAGAATAATTTATTCAATTGAGGCTTTTGCTCGGAAGTTCAAGGGGATCTCTTTTTGATAAACTGTAATGTATATCAAGATTATGCAAATAAAGGGCATATTTTCTTCGGCATAAAACAACTGAACTCAATTGAATCAAATTATAACTAATCAATAGTAATGATTATCATTTAGGGCCGAATTGAATCAACCGAACCGAAAATAAGTTGGGAGTAACATACCCTTTGTACACTCATATAGTATTTGATTAAATTATTTGGACATTTGGTGCGATCATTTTGACTTGAAGATATCATTAACCATCACTGCTGAGTGCTGGCCACAGGCCATACGCAACAAATACATTCCCTGTTAAACGCTGGATTACACCTTACCCTAACTAGTTCTACCTAATTCATTATGCAAATAATTATTATAACAATTTTTATATGACTTGAAAAAGCTTCAAATAAGTTTGGATGGATTGTTTATTTATATTGATGTTCAATATCGCACCCAGAGAGCAAACTAAACAAACTTAACTTGGACCCATCTTTAGAATATTAACATTCTATTCTATGCTTTTGGGATTGGCAAATGTGATTATATGGTCAACAGGAGCAAACTTAGAAGAGCCACAAACAAGTTACAATTGCATGAAATTTGAAATTTGTGTTCCTCACCATTATTTTTTCAATCACGAATATCACTTTAGCAAGACCTAAAAATCGCAAGACTAAACAAAATGTGCAATGTAAGACCAAAAGAGATAAAATTAATAATTTGTGTTGTCCAAATTGTAATATTTTTATTAAATTTAAATTAGCCGACGGCTAGAAATAAGAAAAACAAACGCCAAAGTAGAACAATAATGCAAGCTTGTACTTAATAAATGGAAGCATGTACTTTATCTTGGTTAACATTCTTTTTTAAAGATCTGTATGCATGCTAAAAAAATCATTGTCAAATTTCAAGTTTATCATGATGATGCATACTGGTAGGGCTTCTTGTCTTAAAGAAAATGAGCCCTTATCTTTAATTAAGGGCTTATCTATTGGATCATATGAACCTAACATATAAGATTTAATAAGAATACAATATTAGATCATAAGACCCTAAATTATTGACTTATAAGATTAATTATTATATTGAAAAGATACTCCATCTTATTTATGTTTGGCATGTTTCGGGTGGTTGAGTCAAAACTTTGACCTTAAATTCTCACTAATATATAAGAAAAAACATAGTCATATGCGATGTTATTAAATACATGTCGATATGTACGTTTAAATACCAGTTTCCCATCCCCTCAAAAAAAAAAAATACCAGTTTCCCATATTTTTTACAAATATTGATGTCCAAAAAAGTGCATTAAAAATTATACAAAATGCAAACGGATAGGATAGCTTAAAGGAACGTAGTATAATAGTCCCTTCGCTTTTTTTTTATTTGCTACATTTTCCTTATATGGTTGCTTTTTTTTACTTGCTACATTGTTTCAACTTTCCTTATTTAGATACTTGGCTCACCAAAAAGTAATAATTTTTTATTATGTTTTGTACTTTTCCTAGCAATAAAAGATTTTTTTCACTACTTTTTCCCTTCAAAAAATAAAGCTACCCCACTTCATTTAATGCTAAAAGGGTCAAAAAATACACTAAAAATGATTGAAAGAGTCAAAGAGACATCTCCTAAAAATTAGTGCAAACAACAATGTAGCAAGTAAAAAAAAAACACAGGGTGTATTAGATTATTTGACCCCTAACCTACCATGTCAAGGAATAACTTTCAACTTTTTTTTTATTCCTTGCACAGATTGCAAAATCACCATAATATAGAGCAGTATATATGATACGAGTCTATTCCTCAGGGATAGGGGACAATATCTTCTCATAGTATCTACAAAAGTACCATTGCACCACCACCATACAAGAATTGGCCTTTTTTGTTTGGCAATATATTATGGTCTTCGATAACGTTCTTTCTGCATGATGGTATGAATCTACCTACTAGTCCCTCCAGCAAAATTTCTAATACTAAAATTAGCCAATTAGAAAGATATTCTATATTAATCTACAACTATGGTCTATGGATAGCAACTAATCCTAATATATCCTTTTCAGTATTAATCATTGAAAGCCATTTCTTAACCTACTGATTATAGATGTTGACACATCATCTATACTTCCCATTTTGGAGATTGTCTCAACCACTAATTAGTCATTTATTTTTCTAATTGGAAGGTCAAATGGTTTGAAAGTAAAAACAGTATCGTGAGAGTACATTTAAGAGTAGCAATTAAACAAAATGTAATGCTTATTAAACATCTCCTGATACACTTACTAAATTTACAAAAAATTGGATCTGTTAAAGCAAAAAAAAAAAAAACAGTACCATAAGAGCATTTTAACACAAATTTTTATACTAATTGGTATCGTTATTAGAGTAAAAAATTTATTGGTACTACTAGAAATACCCTTTAGAACTCAGACTATATTATGTCAATATAATACTTCGTTTCAGGTTGAATAAGTTCTTATCAATTCCAATAAGTCCAAAACGTTTTAATAAGTTACAACAAGATAGAATAGCTTATTTCCTTCAAATAATAAGCCAAAATAAGTTCCAATAAGTCTTAACACCTTATAAAATAAGTTCTAATACTTTAAAAAATAGAATTTCATTATTATAAGATAAGTTCAGATGAAATAAGTTAATAAATAAAAAGGCAATATACAAACATTATAAAAAACCAACAATATCGTGGTTAGAGATCCATCTTTCGGCTAACCTAGCCTATTCCGTCCATCGGGACCAAGAAGGGGTAGTACAGGAGTATTTACCTGTTGTCCCATGGACTACACCTTTCGTCCTGATCATAGGCCCTAACTCACTCTATGTGGACGAACTTTACAAAGGAACCTTTAGGTTTTTGGGGAATTGGATTTAGGATTTAGGGTTACCATAAATAATTTCCCACAAAGCAAACAACACAAATACTGCAAATTAGTAGGTGCACACGTTCGTATGGTGAGGAAGGTGCGCACGATGAACATCAAGTACTAGGTTATGAACATAAAGATCAATACCAATGAACATATACTAACAGAGATGTACATATGTTCATTTGGCTTGTTAGCCATGTACATGTGTTTATTTGACTTATTATTCATGTACATTTGGCTTATTAGTCATGTACATGTGCACACCTTCCTCACCATAAAGACGTGTGCACCATCTACGGATTGCACAAATACACATCACAATATTCCCTAATATACCTCTTCTACCTTTACCAGTCCACCAGTCTCCTTTCCCTCCCTCTTTTCTCCAAGTCCCCACCACCTGCGCGCTCCCCTGAACACCAAAAAAAGTAAGAGAGAGAAAAACACAAATTCCAGATAATAAAGCACATACAATACAAATCCAAAAAGTAACACATTTCAGATTATTTTAGAGAGAGAAACCTCCAAAAACCCTAGTCTGAAAACCTCCTTTCTCTCTCTCTATCTTCCATGGAAAGACCTTACTCTCACTCAAGACCACCTACATTTTCTTCCAAGAAAAAACCACCTCCATTTTCTTCTTCTTCTTCTTCCTTCCTCAACAATGGCGGATTCTTCACTACCTCATACGACGACGTTTTCGGCGGTCCTCCTAAATATACTTCTTCTTCTTCTTCTACTTTAGCTCCTCGAGCTGAAGATTACTCTGAAATATTTGGAGCTTTTAGATCATCATCTTCTTCTTCTCGTTCTTCTTCGTCTATTCCTGTTCTTGATCTTCCTGCTATTCCTGACGACATTCATTCTGCTGCCGCTTTTTTCGATTATTCTGAGGTTTTCGGTTCTTTTAATGCTGTCGATTTCGCTCTTCCTTTCGATCAACTCTTTCCACCTTGTGATGCTTCGTTTTGCGATGCCGATGATGCTTCTTCCGATGAAGCTTGGTAATTTCGTTTATTGTCTTTTTTATTTATTGTTGTTTTTCTGTAATTGTTAATATTTTTGGTTCTGTTTAGCTGAATTTCGATTCAAAACTTTGTACATCAAGTGGCATTTTTGTAAACAAAATGTTGCTATATGAAGTCGTAGAGTCAAATATTAAGTCCTCATTTTTTTTTTGTAAATGTTAACATTTTGCTTCTGGTTAGCTGAACTTCGAGCTCGAATTCCGGAGAGAATGCAATTCATCTCCGAGATGGACAAACTTTGTACATCAAGTAATGTTACTATATAAAGTCGTAGGGTCAAATATTAAGTCCTCATTTTTTCCTGTAATTGTTAAATTTTTGCTTGTGATTAGCTGAATTTCGAGCTTGAAATTACGGAGAAAATGCAATTCATCTCCGAGATGGAGAAACTTTGTACATCAAGCGACATTTTCGTAAACAAATTGTTACTATATGAAGTCGTAAGGTCAAATATTAAGTCCTCATTTTTTCCTGTAATTGTTGATATTTATGCTTCTGGTTAGCTGAATTTCGAGCTCGAAATTCCGGAGAAAATGCAATTTGTGTTCGAGATGGACGGACTTTGTACATCAACTGGCATTTTCGTAAACAAAATGTTTCTATATGAAGTCGTAGAGTCAAATAATAAGTCCTCATTTTTTCCTGTAATTGTCAACATTTTTGCTTCTGGTTAGCTGAATTTCGAGCTCTACATTCTGTAGAAAATGCAATTCATCTCCGAGATGGACAAACTTTGTACATCAAGTGACATTTTCGTAAACAAGATGTTAGTATATGAAGTCGTAGGGTCAAATATTAATTCCTGATTTTTTCCTGTAATTGTTAACATTTTTGGTTCTAATTAGCAGAATTTCGAGCTCTAAATTCCAGCTGTTTTTTTCATCTGTTTCTTATGCGAAAACATAAACTAAGAGGCTTTAGAGCCTGTTGGGGATCATTGTTAGTTTCCACTTTTTAGTTTTATCAATGTAAAAGTCATATGATATAAGTGGTGTAATGAACTTAAAGTTAATACTTGTAGTAAACATGTTAATTTTGAAAATTGACTACAGAAAACTGGACCTACATTTTTTGGTTTTCGGAAACTGGAAACAAAAAACGATAATGAACTGACCCTAACAATCTCCTTATGTCCAACTTTTTAAGGGCACTAGAAGATAGGAACAGGGGTATTTAAGTTTGATGTTACTCTGCTTGTAGCCTTGTATTTCATATAGTTTTATGTTTGGCTGAATTGGAGTTTTGAAATATTTTTGTTAGAAGAGAACCTACATATGAGTTTGTCCAACATTGAATAAAGACAGGGAGGATGACTAACAAATAAGTTTGGCGGGTTACTCCACCTATCGTCGGTTCCAGTTGGTTTTAAGATGACATTAAATGGACTTGTCTTTGATCACACTCTCTTCTTTTGGACCGAATAAGTTTTAGTGTTTAACTTTGTAATGTAGCATGATTTGAGCTTTGCACGTATTGTAGTGATCTCAAAGGATCACATATTTATCTGGTTTCTGAGATGGTGTGGACTGTGGAGTTTCTTTGGTACAAGACAAGTCCATTTGGCAGCTTGCAAGTATCTCCTTCACCGATCCTTTTGTTTTCTTATGTGAAATATAAATATCTGATTGACTCATTTGCTTCTCCTTTTTATGGACAGGACCCCAGCTGGTACAGAGTCTCTTTCTGATGATTCAGACCCATTTGCTGTTTCTGAGAAGAGCCAATGCTTCTCAAGTGAAAATTCTCATCAGCCATCCGAAAGCAAACAATTTAATGTTTCCTACCATAAAGTCGATCCTGGAACCAACACACATATGCCTAACTCGATGCATGTAGCTCAACTTAATGACATACCTGGATATACTTGTGTGGTTAATGAAGCCACATCTTTGAGAGACGTGACAGATGAAAAGTGCTCACCAGTAGGTGATGACATTGTTCTTAGCATGGCTTCTCCATCCGATCTTGCACAAAAACATACAAGGCAAAATATATCTCAAGCTTCACATGATGACACTGGTTTGAAATCGAATGGAAGTGATCGGAGATCTGGAAAAGAATGTAGTGGTAGTATATCTCATATAAACTCTACATTTGCATCTGTAACTGACATCAACCTCAGAACAGAACCATCAGATTTGCCGCCACCGTCAAGACCGCCACCTGTTCTGGCAGACAGGAGTGGAAGTTGTCCCAAGCCAAATTCAAATCCTATAGATTCTGAGAATTTTGGTTCCACAACTTTCGATGATACCTTACCACCATTCTATGATATGGAGGTGGATGCAAGTTCTTCTGCAGCAGCTTCTGCTGCTGTTATGAAGGATGCAATGGAGAGAGCGGAAGCAAAACTTAAAGCTGCGAAAGAGTTGAGGGACAGAAAGGACAAAGTTCAGAACAGTGGCAAGCTGCATTTGGAGACTGATGTATATGGAGGGGAGAATCTTCAGGGGACACATGATGAGTGTTTGTATGGAGAGACCAGAGTGCATCCGACAAGTGATAGAGGTCCTAGTAAGATGAAAAATTCAGCTAAAACTAGGCATGCTAAACATGCCTCCCAGAATTTACCAGATATTTTGCCTGTTGAAGAACCAGCGGCTGTATCTGGAAAACCAGCTGAGACAAAGCTCAAAAAGAAAAGTAGCTTTTCCAGGGATACTGCATTTACTGATGCAGCTGGTCAATGGACTGAGGCTAGGCAATATTATGATTTTGTAAATACTGTCGACACTGGAGCAGCTCCTCAGCCACCTAATAGTATTGGTGATGAGAAGGGAGCAACCAAGCTGCAGGGCGGTGATGATCACAATTCAAATTCCGCAGAAGAGGCTTGTGTAACCGGAGAAAATAGGCGAAAGCTGAAAGCAACAAAAGCGGTATCAAGACAAGCATACTATGAGAAAATAGTCAAGGTGGCGCAAGAAGTTCACGACAGTGTGATTTCTGGGCCTGTGGAGCCCAATAAGACACTGAAGCGTGTGTCTCAGGACAAACCAAGACAGCAGAAGCCTGAGTTAATGAATGAACCAGAGATGTATGAACTTCCACTTTTTAAAGCTCAGAATGTGGAGGAAAACTCCAGTGAGGCTTTGCAGAAAGAGGAAGCTGGGAAAAGATCAAGGATTTTACTGGAGAAAGAAGAGCATAAGGAGAAAAGTGAGGCTTTTCACAGTCCAGAGGTTGATAGGAATGCAAAAGATCCTCATGAGAGCATGGTTAAAGGGGTTTCTGAAGTCAAGGTAGAGGAAATGAGAGGGTCGTGTGAGAGAGACGAGAGTGACTATGGAGTGCAAGAAACTGTAGAGAGAGGAGGACATGAGCAGAGATCAGACGAATCTTGCGGAGAAATCTCAGAAGAGGGTCAGAATCAAGATGAATATAGCGAGAAGCTTGAGAAGACTACTGAGTCAGAGCATGTGGGGAATGTTTCGTTGGATCCATGTGCGCTAAAAAGAAGTGGGAAAGTTGATGAGAACACTGGTGACAAGGAAGATCAGAGGGGTGTACACAGAAATCACATAAAGGTTGAGTGTGAGGACGAGGACCAAGGGCCCCATAGCTCCCCAGATACAGAGCTGCCTATAGAAGAAAAACATTTGAAGTCATCTAATGGGACTAATCTCTATGAGAAGAATGTTGAACTCGAGAAGCCACAAGAGAAAGCTGATGGCTTCGTGGAAGTGACTGCTCAGAAAGAATATGGTGAAATTGGCCCTACACCTACAGATGCAAAAAGCTACTTGGAGGCAACTACAACTGCAGATGTCCTGATTGATGGAAGACAAATGGAACCTACTGCTGTTCAGGTGGGTCTTAATGACTGTGAGCTTGAGAAAACAAAAATGCAGGCTTCAGAGACACTTGATCTAAATGATAATAACACCAAGACAGGTAGTAATTGTATTAGAAGTGAGAAAACTATGAAAGAGGAGAAAAATGAAGGTGTACAATTAGCCGTGGATCCCAATTTGGTGAAGGATTTCAATGTTGATAGAGGAGGAAAAAGAAATCTAGCTGAAGAGGGCCAGGTTCTCTTTGACCAAGAGGAAAAGGTTAGATCTATACCTGCTGAAGGAATTTATGGGTTTAATGAGCGTACTGGTAAGGAAGAAGTAACTCATACTGTACTGCCCGAGGGGAAAAATAGTTTCCAGAAGACATCTCACCTCCCTAATATTGGCCAAAGCGTTGAAAGGAAGGGGAAGATAGTTAATCATAATTGCGTTTCAAAAGAGAAAGTTGAAAAAGAGATGGACCAGGAGAAAGACCATCTTCAGAAGCTTGAGGAAGAGAGAGAGAGGTTAAGAGAAAGGGAAAAGGATAGAATGGCAGTTGAATTAGCAGTACGTGAAGCTCGTGATAGGGCGTTTGCAGATGCACGGGACAGGGCTGAAAGGGCTGCTCTGGAAAGAGCGACAGATGAAGCACGGCAAAGAGCAATGGCCGAGGCCCGGGAGAGGTTAGAGAAGGCATGTGCCGAGGCTAGGGAGAGGTCATTAACTGACAAGACAGCAGAGGCCAAACTAAGGGCGGAGCGTGCTGTGACGGAGCGAGCAAATGCAGAAGCTCGTCAACGGGCCATTGAGAAGGCAATGGCTGAAAGGGCTACTTTTGAGGCACGAGAAAGAATGCAAAGATCTGTTTCCGAAAAGTATTTGTCTGAGAGAGATGTGATCACAAGGCAGAGCTCTTTCCCCATGGTGAGTATACTCTTTTCTTGTCATTTCTTTCAATGCTGATTTTTCATTTCTTTAGATGTTTTTACTCAATTGTTTGCAAATGGGCCTGCAGACTAGCGAGAGGTATGAAGTAGCTAATAGTGAACCAGTGGAGAGATGCAAGGCCAGATTAGAGAGACACCGCCGAACGGTAGAACGGGTGGTAAGTCCCCACCCCCTCATTATAATTTTAATTGTACTCTAGAAGCTCGCCAAAACTTTGTTTGGATGTTTCAGGCTAAAGCACTTGCAGAAAAAAATATGCGTGATCTTGTTAGTCAAAAGGAGCAAGCTGAGAGGACTGTGAGTATTTATATTCCCTACTGAGATACTCTGTTTTTGGTGAATTGCATCGAATTTTTCTCATTATTCTATCTTCTCTTTTTCAACCAGAGGTTAGCGGAAACTCTTGATGCCGATATCAGAAGATGGTCAAATGGCAAAGAAGGCAACTTGCGAGCTTTGTTATCAACATTACAATATGTATGCATACTAACTTACAGTCTACATAGGGTTGGATGGGTCCTCAAGTTTTCCTTCAATACATTTCTTATATCTATGTTTAAGTAGATTAATCAACGTCCCAGCTGTGATGAGGGATTGATTAGCTTAGTTTGGCAAGAACTTCAGACAATTAGATCATCCAACTTTCTTCAATGCGTTGACTGTTTGTGTCCACAAAAAGCTAACTAATGTATATATTTGTTACAAATACTTCTAACAGTATAGTTGGGCTCCTTATCTGGCTATCTGGGTTGTATGTACTTTGCTTCTCTTTGGACTAAATGGTCCTGATATTAGCATGTTGTAAAGAAAGCTAAAACAAAGAATCAAAAGGGAAAAGAAAATAGACGTCAAATTGTTGATCTTCAGAAGCATTAGTTGCTCGGTTATGATTTTTTAATCCATTAAAATCACGATGATCTTGTTGTCTTACCCGCTACCCAGAAGTCGTAGTAGCTGGATTAAATGCCTTAAATGATATCTTAATTCGTACATAGTTAACATGCACTTAAATTTCAGTTGAGATTAGAATCAGAAATTTGTGTAGACAGTTTTTAGTTTAGATCAGCATCAGATCTGATGCTGGATATTTCTTAAGAAAGTTCTGTGCAGATTGGGGAATGTTTGGTAACCCTTCACTTCAATTTGTTATTTATCTTACAGTGAGCCACTATGCTTGTTTCTACCTCTTTCATGTCAAAGAAAATGTAACTGTAGTTTTTTTTTGTCAATAATATGATATTCATTTCTTGGCCTAGTTTGCGTCTTTATGAATGTGTTAGTTCTAGAGAATGTTCATTTCGTTTATTCTCCTCTTAAATGGTGTAGTAGTGGCAACAGTTTAAGTTATGTAGGCATGTAGCTCAAAGTAGTTGCAGTTTATCTTATCTTTTCGAAATGGCAGATTCTTGGGACTGATAGCGGTTGGCAGCCAATTCCTCTGACAGAAGTTATAACTGCTGCTGCTGTGAAAAAAGCTTATAGGAAGGCTACTCTTTGCGTGCATCCAGATAAATTACAACAGCGCGGAGCAAGTATCCAACAGAAGTATATATGTGAAAAGGTTTTTGATCTCCTAAAGGTATGTTTCTTTTATGCTTCTTATCTCTTAAATAGATGCTATCATACTAGTTAGTTATGCTTACTGTCAAAACATGCTTGCTGAACTTGGAGGTAAAACAATGATATTATTTCTGGGATTAAAGTACTGAACTACCCTGTCCACCTACCCCCACCCCCCACCCCCACCCCCAGCCCCCGCCCCTCCAAAAAAAAAAATTATGTTGTACCTAAAATTTCTTATGGCATAGTCCAAATGTTAAGCTGGATTATCCGTTTGCATAACAATGGGTTTGGGGTGTGGTAACTAAAGTTCATGGCGGCACTATCCTTATTCCTTATTTATATGTCTGCATTCACCGTTAGATGTTTGTCGGTGTCATCATCAATGAAATTTTGTCTCTTCTTTCTATTGCTAGTGTTTTTGAGGTTTAAAGAATGGTTACAAGGAAATTTAAGATGACAAAATTTCAAAAAACTACCTTTTATAATTTTTCTTTCAAAAAAGTACCTTATATAACAAATTCATTTCAATTTACTACCATTTTATGTTTATATTTAATAATAATTGATAAATGACAATCGCCGTAGGTGTTGTTGCCGGTGGGCTAGCGAGAAAAGAGAAAAGAAACGAGAGGAGAAGAAAGAAAAGCAATTTATGGTGACTTAATTATTAGTTATTAAGCCCCATTAATGGTAAAATCTCTATTACATAAGGGAAGGGGGGGAGCAACGGTGTCCTCTTTTGAACTGACTATTTTGCCCCCCTTCCCTTTCTAAATTATAAAAGGAATCTCAATACCAAAATGGGGGTCAAACAAAGCCACCGGAAATTAATTTTCAACAATCACTCAGAAATCACTTATATGAGGAAACTTTACAAATTACTCATAGAATTGAGAAAATCACGTTGTAAAAATCACGCAAATCACTCAAATGATCAGGAAACTTTACAAAAACTAAAAATTAACTTACAAACTAAAACTAATATACTAGGATGTCAATACATACAATAACATTCACAAAATTCACTTATAAATCATTGTTCTCAATAACCATTCACAATTACATACTCACAAAAATTACCTATAAACACAAATTTGAGAAAAACATAAGATTTTGACAGTGATATTACACATTCGTCGATCGGCGATTTGCGAACTTTCAAACAGGTACATAATTCTTTTAATCTTTAAAGTTATTTCACATTAGTCGACTGTTATGTAGTTGAAAAAATGGAGATAATAGCAATTAGTTGTAAAGGGCTTTTATATAATTAGACTTAAATTTGATTCATTTTTATATAAAATCAGAAAACAAGATGTGTATGAAATTTGATTCATTTATGACACTGATGAAAAAGTTGCAAATTTAGTTCTTTTTTTAAAAAAAATCCAATATAAAATTTTTGCCCAAAACTTGTGCAAAATATCCATGTTCAGAAGTAAATTTTGAAAAACAAAACAATTCAAACCTTTTTGCGAACAACTTTTGCAAAAATCCATTTTCAGAAAAAAAAAAAAAATTTTACATTAGTTTGCGAAAACCATTTAATGTGAAATCAGATTGTGTATGAAAATTTTAAAATTTCATTTCGAATATAACTGAAACTCAAAGTGTTAAAATTAAGAAAAGGAGAAAAATTAAAAATGACCATTTCATGCGAAATCAGATTGTGTATGAAAAACTTAAAATTTCATTTCAAATATAATTGAAACTCAAAGTGTTAAAATTTAGAAAAGGAGAAAAATTAAAATGACCATTTCATGCAAAATCAGATTGTGTATGAAAAATTTAAAATTTCATTTCAAATATAATTGAAACTCAAAGTATGAACATTTAGAAAAGGAGAAAAATTAAAATGATGAAAATTTTTAAATATCAATTTGTGAAATCAGAATTTAGAAGTTAGACAAGGAAAAAAAAACTGAAATTGTATTATACTTTTCGGTTACAATTTTGGGATCATAGAGAAATTACTGAAATCCATGATTTAAGAAATTACCTTTCTTTGTTACAAAATCGACCCAATTAGATCTACTGCTGCTTAAGACTTGAATTGAAATGCTTGATTTTTTGATGTTGTTCTTTGACGTTGACTTGAAAATCTACTGTTGCATGTATTTCTTTGATGTTGTTCGCAAATTAGATTTACTGCTTAAGACTTGAGACGTCTGATTTTGTTATTGTATATTGCATACTTGGATGAACTGGGTTCCTTCAAATATGAATTAGGTTCCTTCAAAATATAGGTTGTAGATTTGTAGTGAGAGGAGAGAAAGAATGAATAGTTAGAAAAGTACTGAAATTATACACTGAGAGGAGAGAGAGAATGAATAGTTGGAGAAATGTTTTTTTGTTGGTATGATGGGTCTTCACTCTTCACCGATTTAAGTGGCAAATAAGTATATGGACCAACTGCTCCCGGTTAACAAGCAAGATTTTTTTAAAAAAAAATCCTCCTAAATTAAATCAGACAGGCAGTGCACAAGTTTTATTGCTCAAAATAAAAATAACCCAAACCAACCCATCATGATTCATTTAGATGGAATTTCAATCTATCTCCTTAACTACTAACGAATCATGTGGATAAAAAAAGAAACTACTCTTATCTAAATCAAAGAATTATCATCACAATTTTCCACTAACAAACCACTTTTCACCAATTATGTAAAAAAAAGTATATTGCAACTATGATGCCTGGGTACGCCTCCCAGGGGCCGTTTCCCGTACCGGGTACGGTACGGATTCGCCTGGGATTCGTACCCAAAACGAATCTGACGAGGTGGGTACGGCTACTTGAATTGGGTACGGCTGGGATGAAGATGGGTACGGATTGGGGACATATTTGAGAGTAAAGACACGTACCCAGTCAAGATTCATGAAATTTTAAAGGGGAAAAATCAGATCTAAAGATTTTTGGGAAAATTCGAACTCATCGCCGGTCATGGCTCTCCGGTCGTGTCTCGCCGGTCATGTCTCGACGGTCGTATTTCGCCGGTCTTCTTCGCTCCTGCTCTTTCTCATTCGGTCGGTTACTTCGCTCCTGCTCATCAGCCATTACAATGGTGGAAAGCAGATGTAAAATAGTAAAAGAAAAAATGACAGGGAAGGTTTAATGTTATAAAGAGGAGAGAGAAAGGAGGAGTGGGGACAGCTAAGGGGGGAGTGGAACCAGCTGGCCCCTGGCTGGGTTTGTTCATTTTTATTTTTTTCTTTGGAGAGAGGAATACTTTTGGGTGTTGGACAGAAGACTTTTTTTAATAACTTCTTTTTACAAAACCTTTGTTAAATTTTTTAGTTTATATTTTTACATGTATATATGTCATTTAATGCATTTAATATTTTTTACATAAATTAAATAGATATTATATCTATTAAAAATTTAAAGTAATATTTTTTTTTTTTGCCGAATCCATGCCGTACCCGTTTTTTGAAATTTTAATTTTGCCGTTTTCCGTCCCGGTACCCGTACCCGTATCCATATCCGTGCTACCTAGTATTGCAAGTTAAATTATAATATAATATTTATATGAAAAGAACACTACATAATTAATTAGTAAAGGAACATATTACTCCCTTAAGAAAAAGGATAATATGTGAAAACAAAATTTTTATGTACTATTTTTTTTGTGGGAAACAATCTTTTATAATTTTTCTCACAACTTAAAACTTTACAACATTTTGTATTTTTCTGCGAGAAATCAAAAGCTATTATAAATTACAAAAATGAATAAAACCAAAAAAAAAAGAACATGACGATATTTAGTAAAGAACATCATACTGATTATAAAAGAACATGCGCATATAAGACTTGAGAAACAAAAAACTATTTAAAATCACAAAAATGAATAACAACATAAAAAGAACATGGAAGAATCTTATTCACAAAATGGAGGTGAACTTAAATACTAACTTGCATTTTCAGTTTGTTTACTACTTAGTATTAGGCCTAAATATATCATCGCACGCATCGCGTGCACAAAAGGCTAGTTGTAGTATATTGAAAGGAAATTTGTTATATAAAGGTAGTTTTTTGAAAGAAAATTTTTAAAATGTAGTTTTTGAAAAAAGTTGATTATAAAAGGTAGTTTTATGAAATTTTTCCATTTAAGATCGACGTTTATTAGCCTTACTTATACTCCATTATATGCATTAAAATTAACTCTGTACAACTCTCTTAGCTTCTTTTTTTTTTTTTTTTCCTGTAGAGCTCTCGTATATTCTTTCTTCTCTGTACAACTCTGTTACATTCTTTCTTCCATTGTACAGGAGGCTTGGAACCGGTTTAACTCAGAGGAGAAATAGTTTAGGCTAGTATTATAAGCGGAGGGTTAGGATTTGGTATTTATACTTTTCAAAGTGTATATATTTGTATAGCCAGCAGTCTTGTGAAGATGTGCTTGGAACGTAGAAGTTGATCTGAGCTCGTTCACAGAAAGAAAAGAAGCCAGGGTTTCAGGTGCTTCTGCTGTTGATTCTTGTCAGGTTTTGCATCACACAATTACCAGGCAATTATGTTGATGATTAACTTCATATTGAAAGGCAATAGAAGTTGCTATGCCTCCCTATAGTTCTCTTGCACTGTCCTATGTAAAAGGTATGGCGAAAATTGAAAGCTGGAATGATGTTCCAAGCTAAATTTGTAGTTCTTGCTAAAATTCTATATATAGCTTAGATTAGGAGTTTTCAGTTTTCTGATAGATTCACCCTTGTATTACTGATTATTGATCCAATATAGTTTTGTTGATGACAAACTAAAGTACTTAACTTGGTTTTTAAGTTTACGTCGCTCAGAATTGTTGCCTCCTTCCCTGCTGGGCAGAGTCGCCAGGTTTATTCATACGAAAGGATGTCAATAGCTTCGTTAGTGTGTGCAAGGATAATTGATTAGTAATGGTGTTTTATGAAGACCATTACTAATCACATGGTGTTTTATGAAGACAAGGGTGTAATTAGGTTTCTTGTTTAAGGAAGGAAGATATATCATGGTAAGGCGCCTAAAGCATTAATCACATGTTCAACATAAAAAAACTTGGAACATAATTGGAATTTGCTTTCAGAGAAAATTGTTAGAGGAACACGTCTAAGCAACATACCTTGTTAAGGCAAAGTCTATACCGTACGCCCGGGATACCATACGTCCAAAGCTATGATTTTGCTATTTCTTCATTTTTAGCTCGTTTGGAGCTCTACAAATGAAAAATAAGAAATGAGCAAAGAAATATTATTTAGCTCACTTGGACTTTTAAAAGCCATGATAACATTTTAAAAATACGGATCTAACTAGTGGAATGAGAAACAACTAAACTATCATTATGATATGCAAATTATGCTTACTATAATTACATTACTAGTAAGTTTTATGAAAATAAAAGAGTGTAAACTATTCAAAACGCCCCTTTCTTTCTACATGATCTCCAAAATGCACATATAATTTTTTCCTACTGAGGATGACAGTTTAGCTCAAATTTGATCTGGAACGGTAGAAAGATTCTCATCAAAGTGTAAAATTCCGAGCTGAATCACATAAAGAGGTCGATAAATTAATCCGACCTAAATCTGATTACTATAGGATGATTGTATTGATATTGCAAAAAATCGAGTAAAATATTGTATATATATGCTAATACTCGAATTCTTGTGCTCTTAAGTGATGTAATTTGTTGAATTGGACTCAATTTGACACCATCCAAGAAAAAATGATTCGATAAGAATTCAATAAATAAGATTCATGTTACCTAAGCCTAAACAAAGGTGGGTCGGATATGAAGTTTGAAACGAAACTTATAAGTCACACATTATAGTGAAACAAAATCCCCATTAATGGCTCTCTACACTTCTCCTCACTTCTCCATTCAATTTACCACTACTCCCGCCAAAATGCCAACTTTTAACCATCTTATTCCGCGCACTTCTCTCATCCCTCTCTCTCATGGCCGAACTCAATCTCTCTCCTCAATTCTGACTCTCCGAGCAAACCCACCTCAGAAATACGTGTATCCTGACCCTATTCCAGAATTCGCAGAAGCTGTAATTATCACAGCACAAATTCCATATTTCTTGTTATTTTTCTCTGTTTTGATTTCATCATTTTGTCTATGTACTATTTTTTTTTTATCTTCAATCACAACGTGTCTGCCATTACGATTGCGGGGGACGTGTTAGGATAGATTTACGAGTATTTTTTAAATCTATCTAGAAGTGTTTATTTAAATACTTCCTCCGTTCCATTTTAAATGAAACGTAGGACCTTGGCACGGGGATTTAGAATGGGAGAGAGATAGGGAGAAAAAAAAGAAGGGACCCATGTGATGAGGAGAGAGATAGAGAAAAGTGAATACCAAATAAGGTAATGTTTCACTTATTTTGAAAGGCTTAAAATAGTAAGTGTTTCATTTAAAATGGAACGGAGGAAGTATAATATTCCCGTAAGATAATAATAAATCCTAACATACTAATATATCATAAGGATATTATCATATCTTTATTATCCGTAATATTCCTAATGTTATTCTTTTAATTCGCCTTTTTCTGGGTATTTGCAGGAAACCCAAAAGTTCAAAATTGAGCTAAAGAAGAAATTATCGAAAGATGAAGACGCCTTTGGAGATGAACTTGACCAGATTGTCAATGTTTGCGCCGAGGTGATTATTCTTCAACTCTTGATTGTTGTTACTTGTTTGATCGTATATATATGCTCGTATGGTGTTCGATAAAATGCTTGACTGAACTTACTCTGTGTTAATTTTGAGTGGGAGGATAACCAAACATAGCCTTAGAGTTGATTGTTTAGGACATGTTTGTTGTTGGAGACTTGGGGTATAAGTTAGTTGGTGGTTGGGTTAGTTGGGGGTTGGTTTATAAAGTAGTTATGTTTTTGTCGTGGCGGGAAATTCTGTTAGTTTTAATTTCATTATATAAGGAGAGGAGGGTCCTATGTCAAATGACAGACATTTTATTTCTGTCATTATAACTCCGTGTCTCAAGCACTGCATTTTCGAGCTGAATTGTCTTTGGTTCAGTTCTTTATTTGCTCGAATTTGGAAGAACTAGGTTGATGTTTTTTTGGCATTTTGTTCGCTTTCCTAAGATATCCGATCCAGTGAGCTGCTCGAAACTCCTAGGCGTAATGCCATGATCATATGCTTCCCTCAGGGACTTTGGGTAAAACTTCTGCTGGTTAAGGTAGATTCCAAGTAGTGCTTTCTTCTTTTGCAACATGTAGGCTGGAAAAGTGAGTGTTTTGAAAGACTACATACAGCAATCAAAACTTAGCGCAAGAAACAATAACATTCAGCCATTGGGCTCAAAGGTTTTGAGGATGCTTAACTTCTAGGCTTCACAGTTTTGGCAATTAATCATGTATGACTGATCATTGGGATGGAAACTGAGCAAGAAGGACCCAAACGACATGGGAAAATGATATTGTCGGATGAACCAAGTTTATGAAGGAAAAGAAAATTGCAGGAAAAAAAAAGCCTAACCCAAATTTGGTTGTGATTAGGAAGAAATCCATTTGTTGTCGATCTGATATGGTAAAAAGAGCTATGACAGAAGTGCATTTGTCGATGTTCTTCCATGTTAGACAAAGAATCACTCGTTTTTGCTTCAAACTAGAGTAAAAAGTTCGTAGATTGGTTCTACAATGTTTACGGTTGATAGACATCGTAGTATAATTCTACAACATGGAGGAGAAGGTGTAACTCATAAGATAACCATTGAACCACATACAAGGGAAGGGAATGTTCATAGTTTCCATTTTCTAGGATGAGTACAATTTCGTGGGCACCAAAGAGAACTCGTGAAAGAACCAGCAATCAGTTGCATCTTGCCAATGACTAGATACGAAGGTGAATACAGGAGTGACTCATGGTAGAGGTAATGTATATGTTTTCTAGAGGATATACTTCTAGGTATTCTATCTTTAGGAATAATATTATCAGGGAAAGACCATTCTTTGTTGATTTTCTTTGTTTAAGATGATAAAGAGTTCTTAGTTAGGCTCTGCTCATGAGATAGCTGAACTATTTTTTCCTAGTATTGGGTTGGTTTGGTGGATAATCTGGAACTTCATTTTTGTGCTTGATTAACACTAGCCTGTGTTTTCGGTGTGTAATCCCAAGCATGTCTGGTTTGGTCATGATTTAAACTCTTTTTTTTGACTTCTAGGGACTCTTTCCATTTTCTAGTACTAATACCCAAAGAAACTCATAAGCCTTACTATTGGCATTTTTGAATTAATGTATTATGAGCAATGCCAAGGCCTATGCTTAGGAAGCTCTAACTAGAAATATTCAACATTTAATAACACTAGAAGACACATAATTGTCGTAAGTTCCTAACTTGATAGCTCAGTGTTTCATTATAGGTAATGTATTCTGTATTCATTACACTATGGTGACCTGTTTGGTATGAGGTAATAAATGGTGGTAGTTCATTTGTCGATAACAAATATAAGGATGATTTTTTTAGTACAAAGGGAATTGACATGATACTTTTTTTTTAATTAAATACATTACCAACACTACTATTTATTATTGGCTACCAAACAGGTTATAACAGTCAGTTTGGTAGCCGGTGATACATAGAGGTGATAATTTTAAATTTCTATTAACTTTTGTTACGAAGAACAAATTGTTTAAGGTTTGTAGTCGTGCAATTCTGATGTTAAGTTTGTGTCTCTTTTTTAAAGTTTCCATTGAGTGAGAATTGAAATTCATTAATAGATACACAAAATTGTAGCATTATAGTACCATGCATTTTGGCAGTAGGGTTTTCCTGTAAAACTACACGACCCCATGAGAGTCATGACTCATGACCATTACTTAGAGTCTGCTGCCAATAATGGGTCGTAAGAGTCATAGTTAGCAAGGCCCATATATTTAATATTAGTAGTACAATGTAGAATTCTGTCCCAAATGTTCCAATTAGTGGAGTCTGTAAAACCCAAAGACCATTTTAGAATGAATGAGTAGTTAGTTTATGGTTCAGAATAGATCATTAAAACAGGCGTAGGGTGTTCTTCTTTAATCATCAATCGAAAATAAACATGGTCAAATGATTTTGGTCGGCATTCAATTATTTGGGCAAAAAACATAGAGTGCATTGAAACCATGTACTCTTCACATGGTATTCTCTCTCTAGCAAATATCAACTAATTAATGGAATGCCATAATTTCATTAATGAAATGCCATAATTGCAAAATCTAAGGAGCAACTTCTAGGTTCAGTCACATTCAAACCAACACATTCCTCCGAGAAGATGTAGATATTCTGAAACTCAATCATGAATGATTCTTCATCAAGTTGGTGACTCATCAACATGCTTAAAGACCATGTTAATTGGTTGGGTATATATACTCTAAAAAAATACTCCAATTTAGATATATTTGACTTTATGGTTTAGGCAATGTTACTTTGGATTTTTTTAATTTTCCGTAACTTATCCAAACTTATTAAAACTTACTTCTAAAGCTTGTTCAAATGTATTTGAACTTATTTTTTCTAGTGGGAATGTAATAAGATTTTATTCTAAAATTACTTCAATAAAAGTATTATACACTAGAGGTGATCAACATGGGGCCTGGACGAAAATGAGCGGGTTTTTGGCACGATTTTTTAGCCCGCGATCAGGCCCGACCTGATTTTTTGGGTAAAAATTCCGGGCCACGGGCTACTTGAATATGAAAATTTAGGCTATTTTTGACTCGGCCCGAAAAACCCGCATCGCCTGTCTCGAATTAGCAGGCTTTGGTGCGAAAAATTCGGCCCGAAACTTGACTCGGCCCAGGCTTTGGCCCGAAAAGGGCCATTTTTTTTTGTCAAACCCGACCCTGCCTGACCCATGATCACCTCTACTATACACCTACCAAATTTTTTAAACTTTTTTTATTCACAAAAGACAAAATGTGACTATTAAAGGATGTTTGCTTAATTTTATAGGCAACTCTCATAGAATCGAGGATTAGACTATGAATTTTTTTTTCCAAGCTAGTCAATGACCAATTATAATCCACAAATAATAAGCTCTCCAATTAAATAAATCATCATACTACCAAATAAAAAAGAATTAGATGAAGCTAATGCTCTCTTATTTGGGTTCGTCATTGTGCATGATGCCGCGTGGTTTGTTAACAGTAGACGATAGATGTTGATGCTGTCTAATTAATGTCCTCCGACCAGCCAATTCTATTATTTAGTTTACCATTATTCAATATGGGTCGCTTTCTTAACCTCAAACGCTTATCCCAAATGCATAATTGATTTCCTTAACTCTTTCTCAGCAAGTGTCAACTATTAAGGAAACTCTAAAAAAAATGCTTCATCCAGAACACTCCCTCTATCCCTCAATAAAATTCTAATTAGTTTTTCTTGTACGATCTCATGTTTTTATATAAGAATCGTTCTCATTCGAACCCAACTCTATATATAGAGTTGGATTTCTATGAGAACAAATTTTATATGAGAGCTTGAGAACACTTTAAAAATACTTTTTGACCAATATGTAATTCAATTTGGCTAAATTATAACTATTTTTGTCCTTGTGGGAACAATCTTTCAAAAGAACTACATTATCAAGAAAAAAGGATTACCATGTTTTTTCTTAAAAAAAATTACAAATTTACGAAAATATATTACTATTCTACTGTTCTCATGTTCTTAGATAAGGAGTGTTCTCATGAAAAATTTATTAGAAAAATATGAAAGGAAAGTCAAATGAACGAAGGAGATAATTAGATAGGACGATATTATTTTGTAGACAAATTAATGACCACCCTTATGTAGCATTTAGCAAGTTACTTGCTAAATATATTCTTTTTTCTAGTCATCTCAATTTACTTGTTTCTTTTGTGTGTGTTGGAGAGTGACTAAGCCTATAAGAGCAACCCCAACCGTTGCCCTCCTTGTGGGTTATGAGGAGAGAGTATAAAAGTAATACTCCCTCCGTCCCAAAATATAGTTCCCATTTCCATTTTGGGTGTCCCAAAATATAGTTCCCATTTCTATATTTAGTTCCACATTTTTCCGTAAGTTGTCTAGAAAAACCTTGTCCCATCATTTATTTGCTTCTTGAATTTTGTTTTTTGCTTTGTTTATTCAACCCAAGTGTTACAATTAATGCTCTTTCACCAATTATTCTCCATTATCTCTCCTAAAATCATCTTTTCCCATACAACATTTATTTAAATAAACAAAAAATCTTTACTATCCCTCTTAAATTCTACTTGCATAAATTACCGTGAAAAAAGGGAAATGGAAACTATATTTTGGGACGGAGGGAGTATTAGTTTATTAGGAGAGAGAAAAAATTTGGCCAAAAAACTGATGCCAAGCCCAGCTCTATGGTGGGATAGGTGGAAGAATGAGGAAGTAATAAAATAATTAATAACCACAAACTATATGGCAACTATTGGTTGTGTTCTAAGACTCTATTTGCTATGTGCTCATAATACAAGTGAAATGAATGTCTTCACCTTCAAGTTTTTCAAACATGAGAGAACTATTTCATCAATTAAGTCTGAGTTTATCTCCTTAATGACAATTTTGTAAAAAAGACCAAAATTATATACAGTCAACATGATAAATATTATTTCTATGATATAGTAGTTCTCCTCTAATTATTTTTTTAGTAAACTTTGTTTTTTCTTAATACATTTTTTTTTTCTTTTGGTAAGAAGAAGTGGCCCGGACCCTGCTCGGGTCTTAATAGGCCAGACACTTGAGAGTAAGGGGGAAGGGTAAGGGGAATCTCTACCCTCAAAGTGCCTCTAGTGGGGATTGAAACCTCCAACCTCAAGGTTGGAAGGGTGCTGCTCTCCTTACCACTAGACTAAGTACTACTTGGTTTTTTCTTAATGCATATACACACATATACCATCATAGATATACTTTGTATACACTCAAAATGTTGAATATATAATTGCAATTTGAGATATGTTTTGCTTGTTATATCAAGTTGATTAACTAGGAAGCCCTCTTGCTTTAGAATATGTTCTCTTTAGTCTTTACCTTGTTACTTTTTCTTAACTTTTCTTTAACTTTTGTTATTTTTTCTTAATTTTTATCAAACTTTTCTTATTTTTTCTAAATTAAGCAAAAATAAAATGAAGAAAACAATCATGCGGGAGAAGGTGGTAGGAGGAACTTTCGCTACAAGTTCCAAGTTTTCTCCTATAGTAGAATATACTTCTTCCAAGATTCTAAGTTTCTAACCATACAGTAAAATAATCACTTTGTTGTCATATACTATAAAGTAGGTGTATGAACATAAGTAGAGGTTTTTGCTAATCCTAATATTTATTTTCCTTGTCAATTACTCGTGACCAAATCATTGATGATTCTTAACTAAGACAGGGAAACATGAAAATCTAACTCTGAAAACAGTATGGTTTTATGTCTGTTTGTTTCAGACTTTCAATATATATTACTACAATTTTTAACCCTCTGAGATTATATAGTGGCAGAAAATCTGACCTAACCTAACTAATACGTAGGGGGTAATCTTTGACCATGTAAATATAACATTAATTATATACTACGAAATCAAATGTGAAATAATCAAAGTACTTAAATTGTCTTAATTATATTCTTCCTCTAACGTACTCTTTTATATTCACATGTGTAAACATCTCTGGTTTATTGTCAGTCTATGTAAGCCATGTGCGGTGTTGTAGATCTTTGGGCTCCCTTAATTAATGAAAGATTTGGACTTTTCTTGTTCAAAGTGACCCATGTAGGGGACTACAATCTCGAATATTTTTTTTGAATGTGACTACAAGTGTACAAGATTACAACTGTTTAACTTTTATGTTTTAAGATTTTTACTTCTTCATCATAATATATACATGTAGTTTATGATTCCAAATATTAAGGTTAATTCTTTTTTAGATTTACTTAAAACGCTTTTTTATGATATTATTTTCTTATAATTTTATCGATATTTATCATAATCAAAAGTTAAAGTTCAAGCTTAGAAGATTGTGGTGTCTTATAATAAGATGCAGAGTGAGTACATATGGACATTTAAAGGGAACATGTAAAATTGCATATAGCATTGGAATATTTTATGAATGAAAGTATGATTTGTTGTGACCTAATTCTAACGAGTAAACAAGAGGAGTAGGAAAAGCCTTTGTATTATACAAGTTTTATCTCATTGATCATTTGAAATCATCCAAATGAGCAAAATGTATAAAAAAGGAAAGTCCAAATAAGCAAATGAGCAGAAATTAGTTTTGGGTGTACCATGTACATGGTAAACTCGAATGGCCGGGTTATGATTTAGAACTCGTAGTATTACTTTTCATGCAATAGTAGAACCTTTCTGCCAAACTGTAGTTTTTGCTGCCAAATTGTGTTATTGTCTGGTAGATGGTACAAAACTACAAAATGTCCAATTGCTTTGATTGAATGACTCAAAATTGACCTTATTTGTTAGGTTGTTGCTCTTTTGTGGGTCTACTTTATTTTCCTTTTCTCATCCAAACATTCTAATTTCTCATCAGTACTCCTTGAATGGAACCAACCTTGTATTTGGAGTTATGTGGATGGTACCACACCAAGTGGGCATTTCTATAACTATTTGTTCTTCTCTTTTAAACAGTCAATAGTCTTAATTTAACCTAGTTCCTCGCAAGATTATTGTAAAGATTGTCTTGAAAACATTAATTATATAATATAGTTATGGACTTTTATGTCAGGGATCTTAATGACAAGAAGACTTTTTTTTCTATTTTTTTTTTCCTTTTCTAATGTTAGAATAACAAATTGTAGTAAAACTCATGCATAAAGTATGATTCTTTGATTATGAAGTGTATGTATGAGAAACTTTTCTGAACTACTGCTTGTTGATTTTCCTTATACTTCTAAAAGAGAGGGATTGATCATGTATGTTCCCTTCTACTGACAAAAATGCTAGTAGCAGTAGCTGTCAATAATTCAGGAAACAAGCTCAGAGGCTTCCATAAGCAATTTATCATCTCTTATAAAAACTTGATAGTGGATATATTTAACCTTTTTTTTCCCCTCTTTCTTTGATCTTCTTTAGATTAAGTCATTAAACCCATGATTTCATTTCTGTGGTTCTTCTCCTTTGGTGGGAAATCTGCAATAGATGGGAAAGGAAGAAGAATATAAATTAAATTGGCTAATTCACTTTCAAAGTTCATAGTATAGTTAGTATGTTGGTCTTTTATAAGATTTCTCCTCATTATTGAACCAACATTTGGTATCTTATGTCATACTTCTATGAAGTTTCATTCAATAGAGTGTTAGTAGATGTCTAGTACACTTGGATTGCATCTGCATTAGAGGAAACATGGATGAGGAGTTATTTGTTTTCATCCAATCCGTATCTAGTAGCGTTTAGAGAATGGTTATCCCATATGGCCACATGTCATTCCCACAAAAACGCCCCCAAATTTTACGACTTTTTTCTTTAAAAAAAATAACTAAAGAGGAGAGTTACTTTCATTTACTTTTTTACTTCTATGGTAGAAAGTAATATACGCAAAGGAATAAATGAAGAAGAAAAAAGTAAGAGACCGTAGTTAAATTCTAAATGTATTTTAGTTGTTCTTGATTCTCCTTTGCGCTTTCCCTCTCCCCCTATACTTCACCTCTTCCTTCCCCTTACCAAGATTATGAGGTTTTATGAACTGTACAATGAAGAAGCAATCAACCATCTAAATTTTTGGATTCTCCACATTTACCTTAGCACTTGCTTATGATTTGTCTCATGCCTTTGTGAATATATTCTTATACACAACATGAATATTGAAATCAATGAGATGATTCATTTATACGACGTCTTCTTTTTGTAATGATTTACGTTTGTTTTATTTCATTCAATTGTTCAATTTAGACAAGGGTAAGCAAGCTATTTGGCTTTGGTGATTAAGATTAGATTTCTCCATGGTTTTAGTATTATTTCTTACACTTTATACATTGATATCCTACATTTGATACATCATGCTTTGCATGGGGTAAATATATATCTAGTTTTGTAAATAGGAATAGCTTCTTATTGTTCCCTTTAAAAGAATAATTGCCTAAATTTTTTGTTGTACTCTTGGAAAAAAAAACCTTTTGGTCCATGGTAGTACTATGTGTTAGCTTATGAATGGACTAATGCTGTCGGCTGACCATATTCTAAGGGCTCGTTTATGTCATTTGTTTCACAAAAAATCTAGCTTGGACAATTACTCACTGAAACATTAATCTAAATGGCTTGTTCACTTATGATCATGAATACTCATTTAGAGAATTATAGTGTGTCTCGAAGGACAAGAAAGGAGGGGGAAAGGGAGGTGAGAGGTCTTCATCTTCCTTCCCCTCTTAGTAACCCGAAAACACCGTTTGATTGGATGGAAAATTATTTTCCATGAAATACCATTTTTCCGTTGTTTGGTGTAATTGGTTCCTTTCCTGAAATGTTATGGAAAAAGCGAAAACGGAAATGAAAAGGTGAGGATGAATTGAAGGTATGGAATACTATGGAAAATGTGGCAATCCTTCCCTTAATATTTCCACCCTTGGAAAACTTATTTTCCACCGTTTACAAACCAAACAAAAGAAAATGGAAAAAGCATATTCCTGGAAATTTCTCCCTTCCCTCTCCTTCCCTTCCCTACAGTATGAGTAATGGCTTGATTGAGATTCATATTCTTCTAAAATAATCATCTAAAGTTTGGTTAGTGTTTGGTCAACTAAAAAATATCCATAGCTACAGGGTGCTCAAACTAATGTTTTTTTGCATGAAAATAACTATGCTTATCAATTTTTGGTGCATACTTTTGAATGACTGTTGTAAAAGTTTACTGATCTAGTGTAGTCTATCGTACTTTTTGCATGAAAAATAACAGATACTGCATGAATTTTTGAGAAAAGAATATGGAGGACCAGGAACATTAGTGGTGGAGCCTTTCACATACATGCTAATCGCTCTCAAAGACAACGATTTGCCTAATGCTTCTGTGGCTGCTCGAGCATCCTTGCTATGGGCTCAAAATTGTATTGATCAAGACTGGAAATTCTGGAATTCAACTTGCTATGATCAAGTAAATCATCCTTCCTAGTCTTTTTTTTTTCTTTTCTTTTACTTCCCCGTTCTTCAAAGTCTAATTCAGGTCGAGTAAACCGTGTTACTTTGTTGTAAAAAGTTCGGAAATTGTAGTGGTACGTTCGATGGAATAATTTCTTAACCGAGTTATTATAACAGAGAATGATCTTTTGAAGTAAAATGCACAAGTTTTCATTTTTGTGAAGGACATTTTTGTTCCATCACAGATTACAGAACTTAGTCACTTACATGTGCACAACTTTTTCAGATTTACAGTCAGTCTTTTTTCTTCCTCTTTTGCCATCTATACATAGAAATTAGGCATTTGGGTGCATCAAAAGTGGATTTGGAGAAAAATTGATACTCATTCTTTTTCTCCAAGTGTACCCTTTTCTCTTTCTCCTTTTGCTTGTTAATGCCTTCCTTTTTGGAAAGTCTTCAAAATCATTTTTTCTGAAGGATGGTAAAAGCTTTGTTAGCTTCATATTGAACTCTTTCAACTCCTTTAGATGTTAACTTGCTGCCTCAGAGATGCTCTGTAACGATGGCCGCCATGTCTTCGATCTCGAATTCATGGATCTTGATGTTAATCTCTTTCTTTCATGGTCTGATCCCTGTTTATTTATACACATAATCATGCTTCATTAGTTCACAAATTTGACCACATATAAAGGGGTAAAAAGAATTTTTTGAAGTGTCAAAGCTTCAATGTTGTTCCTCTCTCTCATTTTTTTTATATTTATTTTCGATGAAAAATGCGCGATAATCCAGATCCTACTAGACTCCGATTAACTAGATACATTCCCAGTGCTCAAACGAGCTGATCCAAGAACATGTAGGTCTCTATTTCTCTAGTTAATTGCTTCAAATCACCCAATTAAGTTCCTTTATAATTTCCTTATGCACTCTTTTTAATAAAAGCTTGAAATTTGAGCTTTTTACCTGATCATTTTCCTCTGATTCTTGTCTTTTTTCTTCTCTTTCTTTTCCCTCACTTGTTTGTAGCTTTTCACTTCCTGACCCCTTTTCAATCATCTTAGCTTTTGCCAACTTTTTTGCCATCAACACCTTCTTAACCTCTGCCACCATCAGAACACACAAAAGGTCAATAAAATGAATACTAATCAGGCAAACAAAGACTAACAACAATCATCATCTTGAGTACCAACCTTGTGAAGTAACGAGTCGATAAGCTCGACCCAGGACGAGAGTATCCGTGGGTCGGAGCAGCTTAACTCGCGTATACCGGACCGTCTTCTTCTTGCCGGTTGTGGCACCGGCTTCGTCGTCCGAAAGAGGTATTGGGATGATCAGTGATACATAGTGACCAGGGTTCATTTTCATTACTTCATTAGCAGTTATAGACCAATACATCCTTTCTACTTTCCCACTTGGGTGTTGTATCACCAATGCTGCTGCATCTACTGCTTGACAGTTCCCCATTTTTTTTACAAAAATGGCTAAAGATGAGAAGCAATAAAAGGTTAAGGAATGAAAGATGAATAAGAGGAAGAAATTGAAGGGATATGAAATAGGGTCAAGTCTTTATCTTAAGGAGCACCCACCACCATTGATTTTAAATAATAATGAAAGCTTTTAACTTACACTGCTTTGTTGAGATATAATCTTTGTAGTTGTACTACTAGTCTACTAATATGACTATCTTAACTAACTTAAGTCATGGGTATATATGCTTTTTTATATACCTTTCAAGTTTCCTACATTGGACGGCAAGTTTATTGTATAATGAATATGAATATAATACTTAGGTGGATTTAGGTGTGCTTATATTATTTGGTTGGGTTAGGCTATATATAGCTTTTAACGCTTGTATATAAGCAACTCATGTAATCAACTCCATTTTATTTAATCTGTATCGTCCTTTGTGTCTTTGCACTATTTATGTACTCTGACTTTGATCATTATTGGTAATTTATATGTAAGAAAGAAAACATAGTTATGAGAGATTTTGTTATATTTATTACTCCCTCCGTCCCAGAAAGATCTGAACACTTGTTGGGACACGTAGTTTAAGGCGATAAGTTGTAGTGTGGTTATCAAATGTTATTTTATTTAAAAAGTAGATGTAATAGGAGTTGGTGGGGTATTTTTTATTAGAGGAGAGAGAAACTTAGGTAACTTTTTATTGATAAAAGGTAGAGTGTGGGCCAAAGATGTGTAAAAGAAATAATATATTAATGGTGGGACCATGCCAAAAAAAGAAGTGTTCAAATTAATTTGAAACAAACATAAAAGGAAAGTGTTCAGACTATTTTGGGACGGAGGTAGTATAATATAAATTTTCAAAACATCAACTCTTTTTTTAAGTTTTACTCCCTCTGTCCTTCTAAGTTGTTCCTTGTTACTGTTATCAAGGTAAAGAAGAGAGAGAGCGCTTGCAAGTGGGTCCTTTTTGTTTGTAAATAGGAGAGAATATGGTTTTGAGAGGGTATAATTTTATGGGTCCAACAAGTGAATAAAGTAGTGAAAATATGGAACAAAACTTTACCAAAGATATTTGAGGAACATATGTAAACGGAAAGTAGGAAGATCTTTGAAAAACGGATGTAGTAACTTATTTATAATTAAACATATTAATGGTCAAACTTTTGAATTAACAAGTGTTTTAGGGCTTGTTCTTTTCGGTATAAAACAACTGAACTGAATTAAATTATAACTAATTAATAGTAATGATAATAATTTAGGAACTGAATTGAACTGAACTGGAAATAAGTTGGGGAGAACAGGCCCTAAATGACAACTTGTGTTTATTTAAAAAAAAAAGAAGTATAGTTTGGCATTTATGACAAAAACATGAGTTCCTAGATATTGATAACTTTTTATTGCTTTACATTTCTAATTTCAACTTCTTATACATAATTGTCAAGGTTAAGTTTAGCATCTTGATTTTAATATTAACAATAATGTGGTATACTTACCAATAATAATTTAGTAATCATTTGTTGGTCAATTGAGCACCCAGGAAGGTGCCTTAAATATAGCCATTATCAATGGGCCATATGGTTGATGTCATCCCGAAGTGGGGTGCTATATGGGCCATCATCGGCATTGTCGACGGAGGGATCAAGAACTTTTGTGTTTAAATACTACTAATTACATTTTGGAAATGATTATCTTAATTTGTGTCTTAAGATAAAGGGGTAATTAGATTGATAATTTGATTTCTTTTTAGCTGCATTCCTTTTCATGATTTTCTATGAAAAGTAGTGTCTTGCTAGCAAAAGAAAGCATGATGATAATTTCAAATTGTTGAATTTATTGCTTAAAATAAATCATGTATTTCAATTTTTTTTTTTCTTTTGCTTGGGGATTAGGATGAGTTTCATAAAATAATAATGATGGGAAAATTAGTCCATTCATCATCTATCCGAGCGTATTATGTGTATAGTACACCCAAGATTAAATTTTTGTTCATTTAGAACTCTCCTTTATAATACATTTTGTTCATTTGGATTATTTAAAATGAGCAATGAGCAAAAAAACATCAAGCTCGGTCAAAGTTCGACTCGTTGAAGCTCGGCTCGAGACTTAAACGAGCTGAGCCGAGCTAGGCAACTCGATTATTATTTTATACTAAAAAAATATTTTATATTAAAAAATTATGTATATATATTAAAAATTATATTAAGTATTTCTTTTAAGATACTAAGTAAAGTATATATTAGAAGAAAGATAAAAAGAAAAGGTAAAAGCAATTAAACGAGCTCACAAGCCATAATCGAGCTCACGAGCCGAGCCTGAGCCTATTCGAGCTCACGATCCGAGCCTAAACGAGCTCACGAGCCGAGCTCGAGCCGAGCTTGGGGGAGCTCACGAGCCAAGCCGAACCCATGAAAAGTTAAACGAGCTCGAGCCGAGCCCAATGCTATTCGGGCTCGGCTCGCTCGATAAGCACCCCTACCTGAGTGTACCATGTTCACGGAGTCATGATACATTCGGGTGTATGATAAAATATGGCCCTATTCTTTTGGATTTATTTTCAGTTCAGTTTCTTTCAGCTCAGTTCAGTTACTCTCTGCATTTCAGTTTCTCTCTTTCAGTTCAGTTCAGTACAGTTCTTTCAGTCCAAAAGAACGGGGCCTATGTATGGAAAATTATTGTTGATATTATTATTATAGAAATTTAGCACCTTATCTGCCATTCCAACGGTTTACGGCTCTCCATATATTTGGGTTTTGTGAATATAGAGTATGAACCTTAGGTTTATAAAGTAGTTGGGGAAAAAGATTGGATTGGCTGTGTTTATTTGTCCAGCTCCTCTATAATCTTATTGTCTTATATGGGTCTACAACTTAAAGATGAATAAGACCTTGGATGATGACTTGAAAGCATTTATTGATGAAAAATATTCTCTTCACTTTTAAGAATATTTGTCAAATTAAAGAAAAGAAAACGTAATATTACACAAGGATGATCACTATAATATTTAAAACCAACTTGACTTTCTTTTATACTTACGTGACATGATTAGCCAATAATTAATTTCTAAATAAAAATATCTCTAAATAACTCGAATAAGTCGTTATTTTTATGTGCAGCTTTAGTGCTTTACAAACTAATACATTTCCAAATGTTTTTGAACTCTTTTTATAATCAAGTTTTGCGAGCGATATATGTAAATATATTAAGCTAAGTAGCTAATTAGCTAACTGAGTACTTTTTTAGGGAGTCTCTTTTTATTTAAGTTACTTTTATAAACTTGGCTTATATTTGCTGAACTTGACTTAACCTATTTTAATAAGTTGTACTTTATACTAACCCTTCTATGTTAAATGTGATTTCTTCAAAATTATCCTTCTAATTTTTTTTTTAAATCATATATATACTAGTATTAGGTTCACACTAATTACATTTTATGTCGACCAAATCTATATGAGTTTTTTACCGTCAAGAATCTAGATAGGAGTTGCACTAACTATTAGGAACAATGAATTTTTTTCGCAGGCGGATGCTACGGTAGGCTAAGTACTGCAAGTCGGCAATCATTTAGAAAACCAAACTCTTCTTATCCTCTTGTCATGAAACTATTGTACAAATTAAAGTGTGTAATACTCCTCATTCTCTTTGATATTAATGTCCTTTTCTTTTTCATTAATGAGTATGTGTATGTTGCTTCCACTACTCAAAAGTAGAATTGTGCATAGGTCCCGTGCTCATTCTAGAAATGATTTTATTCAAATTAGATAAAAAGAAGGGGTAGAGCCAAAGAGGGGAACCGAAAAAGAATAATTCCTCCGTTTCATAATATAATGATTTTCATTCAAATTAGATAATAAGAAGGGCTCTTTCTCCTCTTCCCCCTGAAGAAACCCTAATTCTTTTATTTTAGTTTGGGTCTTTCATCATCCTTTTCGATGGTGGTAAGCCTCTAATTCTTTTTTTTCTCTAAGTTTTTATTGCTTTTGTTATTAATAATCTTCCATTCTCTCTCTCTTTTTGAGAGTTTTCTACCCAATTTTTGGGTTCTTTTTCTCTTTTCATGGGAGTTTGGAGTTTGGTTTTATTCTCTTCCCACGTGGAAATTTAAAAAATGGTATGGGAAATTGTTCGTATTGGTTGAAGTTCAAGACCACCAACATCGATGTATTGAAAATTCGGATGCGGTCAACATGGTTAAATCAAGAATTTTCTTCGCCAAGCTATGTCAAAATGATAGACTTCCCATCAATAGCTGCATGATTCAGCAAATACAATGGGAGTTAGTCTTGCGTAGACCTAGTCCACAATAATATTATTGTGGACCAAAGCCACTTATTTAATATAGTGACCCTTTTTTTCCATATAGTTCCTTTTAAAATCTTAAGTTACAATATACAGTTACTGTCTACCATAATGACCTTTTTCTTAATATAGTCACTCTTTCTTACATTAGTTTATCATAATAAAAATTTTCATTTTGTGACATGGTAACCTTTTTTTTCCACATTGTCAAATTTTACAATCTATATCTATTCATCTTTTATATCTATGTTTTTATATAGTGACCTTTTTTTCATAAATCACATGAATAAGCATTAAGTCCACACTAATTTAGTGTGGACCAGGTCCATATAAGTTTTTTTTATACAATGGGGCTGCACTGTATTGCTCGATCTGGTTCATTATAGTTTCTTCGAAGCCGAATTTGATTTGATTTTGTCTGGTTATATCTTGTTTTTTCTTTAATATTTATTGTAGATGTTGTTTGGCCTTCAATTAATGAAATTTCTCTTTTAAAAAAAAAAGACCCAAAAAGAATAATTCCACCGTTCCATAATATAGTCCTTATTATATTTATAAATAATAATCGAATATTATCATGTTTAAAAGTATTCAAGAGGAGGTTGTTGAAACATAAACCTTTTGAATATTGATGAAGGTAGTATGTAAGAAGCTCGATTTCTTTAACGGGCGCTGAGGGGGTTTAGATAAGAAAAATATTTTTCCATTTAACAACTTATATATTTATTAGTAAGCACTGAATGTTATTATGTTTATGCGGAGTATAAAATAATTAAAAAAAAAAAAAAACTCCCAATGCAAGAACATTTAGTTTTTTTAAAGCAAATAAACAACTAGGGAGGTTGCCAGGATATGGGCCACCTTAAAGCATCCTTTTGGATGATTACAGAAAAAGGAAAATCATGAACATTTAGTATTTTTACTCTTTCTTCCTTGATTGATTCCTCTAGTGGGGCCAAATTAAATTATGGAGTAGTATATAATTTTTATCTAACACTCCAAGAAAGCTCGTTAGCATCCGCCTAAGAAGTTTAGAGGCGAAAATTTAAGCTTTGAGTGAGCATTAAAATTAACATTAATACTTTAAAAAGCTTACACTAATATAAATAAAATCTAATTATAAATTCCTAAATTGAAACTAATTCTTAAAACATTTATCTTATGATTATACACAACTCCTGGCTCCAGAGTCCAGACTCCAGAGTTCTTATGAGTTATGACAGAACTCTTCTATTATCACATTCTAAATTACACTTCTACATCTTAATGTTCGAGTGTCACAGCTGTCTAGAAATTTATTTACTACAGAGGATCATGAAAAATGAAAGACAAGTTTCATTGCTAATGTTTTCAAATTCTGTAGAAACTTTTGTCATTAAGTCAAATAGCATCACAATATTTGTTAATTTTACCACTAAATTGAATTATCTCTAAAGCAAAATAATTATAACTTTAGTTATATAAATTTAATACTCCTATTACACCATAATTGTAGTAGTGACAACAAGATTGTTAAACCTTGGAAAAGAAATTGTATACTTCCTCCATCTTCTATTGAGTCACTACTAACTCTTTGAGCACTTATATCAAGGCAATTGAATAAGTAGAGACATGTGTTCTTTTTCTTTTTTTAAATGGTAATGAGAATAACCATGTCCAAACTTCAACTTTCAGAATTTCACATTAAGATATTTGCAAGTCAAGTGCTTCAGAGTAGAGGGGAGGATAAGGGGATCCCTACACTCAAATTAAACGCCATACTTGGCAAGATTCGAACCTAACACCTCAAGTATCTAAGGTAAAAGTATTGTCAAGTGACCAAATAGTAAGAAGTAGAGACATGTGGATGATTCCTAATAGTAGTTAATACCATGTAAAAAGTACGTATATGGGAGAGAAAATTTACTAAACTAATGGGTATGTAATTATTAACGGCAAATTTTCATATAAGAGAATTCCCCTACAAAATTGAGGATGGTAGTGGTTAACAAATATATAATTTTTAAGGTGATGACAAAGATTTCATATCCAAACAATTTTGATATCATTTCGGCCAAAAGAAGCACTAAAGTAATTACTATTAGAATTAGATAAACCTTAGCTTGAGCACTTTTAATAAAGCAAGATTAAGATATACATGTTTATGTATCTTTTGATGCTGACCATTAATTAATGATGATTTGCTTTTGATTGTATATCACCATTCATTAATGATGATTATCATCAAATTGCATTATTATTTAAGCTATTTCCCTAAGCACTTTCAAACTTATCATGGTGTGGTCAATCTCAGGGTGAGCCGCTCAAGGACAACAACAAAAAATCAAATTAAAGAAAAAAAGAGAGATATGAAAAGAAAAGGAGAAGATCTAGTCAAATTAAATTTGTATGTGGATACTATACTATATTTTCAAAGTTTGTGAAAATATAGAGATGGTCAAACATAGCAGAATAATTAATTCAGTTAGTACCTATGTGAGTAATGAATAATGATTAATGACATCTTTGGGGTAGCTAAACTTGATAGATCAATTACTCCCTCCGTCTCATAATATAGTGCTTACTTCTCATTTTTTCACGAGAATTAAGGTACGTGGAAGGATTAATAAGATTTCCAAAAAAAAAGATTTAATTAAGTGCTTTTATAGTACTTTTATCTTGAAACTAGTTTTTTTTATTGTCTTTTTCCTTTAAAAAATATCAAAAAACAATAAATGTTCATTGGAATGGTGTAAAATAATAAAAAGGGGCACGTAGTTTGAAAGAAATGTAGGGGTATTTTCGAAAGTTTAGGTAGAAATTAAGGATAATTTAGTCCAAACAATTTGATAAAAAAGAAAATAGGCACAACATTTTGGGACACCCAAAAAAGAATGTGAGCACTATATTATGGGATGGATGGAGTATTATGCAAGTAGTTTTTTTTTTTTTTTTTTTTTTTTGAGGTAGAGTATTATACAAGTAGTTAATGCTATAATAATTATTTAGCACTCAGAGACTGTGAATTTCAACAAAGAAAAATACTCTATTTTTATAATAAGGCTAATTTGGAGACTCCTTTTTAAGTTAAAGAGGATATTGGGGTGTATAAGAGATTTTGAAATTGATATATCCAATAATGACCATTATCTTTTTTCATCTCGAGAGTTTATATTCTTATTACTCCAAAATATTTTAAGGTGAAATTTTATAAATTTTGACCACGTGCAAATTATCAGCATTATATTAGGAAAAACTAATTCATGTTGGATCTTGTTAGATCTCAATATGTAGTTTTCAATTATCGAATTATTATAACTTTTACTAATACATAATTGAATATTTTAAAAAGTGCTGCAGTAGAGACTTTTAAATTGCAAATGTTGCATGAAATATGAAATTGGATGTAGTGTGCATGAGTAGAGTTTTTTGTACTCTTTTTGTTTTTAGGATGACGGGCAATCTTGGTATTATTGATTGAATTAGAAAATGAAAATATATATTCTTCATATATAAAAACATGACATTAAACTTTGGTATGGGGTTATTTAACAAATTAGAATATGTGATTCGTATACTGGGGTTATTTACTAATACATAAGTGGTACTTTGCTCGTGAGATACAATACAATGCTTTTATTAATCACTTTAGAATAACCAATTACTTTTATTATTGTAATTATGTGTCATGTTAGTTATTATATTATGTAATGAGGTATGTTGTATCTTGTATATATTTTTTTTTAAATAGAAAAAGGAGAGTATTAGTAAGACTTGCTTTTGTATTTCCATTTGATTACGTGAAGTTTAGTCTTCGAGAACTAGGACTTGTATATATAGTTTTTGAAAACTTATTTTGATTTTAGGAAAGCCAAAAAATTGAACGCCTAGCGCGAACTTTATTGAAAGTTTTTCTTACCATACTATAGATAGGTTGTCTCAGGTCATGGGATAGTCGAAGCTCATCATCGTCTTCCATGTTGTCTCTCTCTTTCTTTATTAGGATTTATAATTCGTATCATCTAGTCCTTACAATCTGTGGGAGATAATATCTTTTAAATTTACCATTATATCATTTATATCTTTTCACTTTATTATACTCAAAATGTCAAAAGCAATACAGCGTACAATATTAAACCGCAACATGTGCATTATATTGGCTTTAATTTTATTATGTTTTAAGTATTAAGGTGAACGATAAATAACAATTATGAACTCTTAAGAGAAGTTTTAAATATATAATATAATAAATCAAAATTTTTATGTTAGTGTAGTCTTTCTAAATTCATAATGTAAGATATAAAATCATATAAATGTGTATCACAAGGGCTTTATAGCTAGTTTACCATAAAATGAAATAAAAAAATTTTGCAACTATCAGGCTCAAAGGGGAAAAAGCATAGGAGCAACAACATGGCCCACAACTAGAATAGGTGAGAATACTTTTAGGGAAACTAATATTAGCCTAGAAGAAGCCCAATTCAGTTGCAGTGGTCCATGATTCAGAGCCACTTGGGCTTTCATGGAAAAAAACCAGTAATTGTGTGGGCTAAAATCTTTCATTTTCATGGATGATAAGGGTCCTCAGAAAAAGGTAATTAGCCCAAAACTATATTGATGTACTTTGCCCAAAGAGCCAACAGCTACCAAATCTTGGAAGTCCTCCAAGTTGAACAATTACTGCATAGTTTATCATCATTGCATCAATCAGTATAACATTGAATTTTTATGGACTTATATATCTAGCGTAGAACATAAACATCTTAAGATAAAATCTATCTATACAAATATATTAAAAGGCGTGCGAAATAAAGCCTATGTGACGCGTGGCACTCTCCTCAACTTTCTAATGCAAATGCTTTATGTCTATGTGTATTCCTCATTTTAAAAAGAAATGTGTACGTGCAAGGTATCGAACACGTGACCTTTGAAATGAAAAATTTGTTGTCTAATATTTCAAATAAAATATGATAAAGTCTTGTAATAATTATAGTTAACTAAAAAGAGTTGAACAAGTATATACATCACACTCTTATTACGTAACTTACAAGAGAATATTAATGTCATGTTCTCTTACCACAATTTTTATTTACTTATCACGTTGTGACGTGAATTTTTCAATTTCTTAATAGACAAAAAATACAAAAAGTAGCAAAATAAATTATAAAATTTAAAAATAATAACATTTATTGTAACTGACCCGAGGCATCGCCCGGGCAATAAAAACTTGTTACTAGTTTCTAACCCGTGTAATACATAGGCTAAAACTAATTATTATCGTAAACCTAATGACATTCTAAAATGATGGTGATCCGGTCTATATCAAACTCATTTCTAATTCATTGATTAGATCCTATTGCATGATATATTTTCAAGGAGATAAATGAATTCGCTGAGTTAATTTTCGAAGGGAGTTTCAAGCTAACTATGATGGTCCAAATTTTCCAAATTTCCAAATTGTATAACAAAAATTATAATCAATTTACTATAATCAATTTTCAAGTTTTTGCCACCAATCTATTATTCTAAAAATGTATATTTTTATCCCTATGATTCTTAAACTTAACTTTAAATTGTGACATGAATTGCTTAGGTGGAACAAGTGGATTGAGAGAAGGAATATGTGATGCATAATCGAGAGGAGAATGTGCAGGACTGCAGGTGGGCAGTGTGATTATAGGAGAGTAGGTGCTCAATTTAATACTTCTACTTGATGATTTCTTCCTACCTGTTAAGGGATCATATTTTTAAGTTTGTCGGTTTAGGGTTTCAAACATTGATATCTTTAATTATTAATAAGTAAAAATTATAAAAATTTGATATTAAAAAATATACATTGAGACGAATCTAACGTCTCATATGACTATGTTTTTCCTAAAATATAAATCACCAAAGACAATCAAAGTGTAAGATGTAAATAGTAAACATTATTCAAATGGTGCAACTATTTCTAAACAGAGGAAGTATGTGCTTAGCAATAGAATCCACAACTCGACTTCGAGAACAAGTCTTGGTGGACGGGATAGTTCATAGTTGAACCTTTGCCGTACACATTGGAGTTCCTAGAGTTGGTAGTTGATACTGCTTTATCTTAGCCTTGAGTTGACACCTTTTTCCATTTCCTGAGAACTTCCAACATTCTTTCTATTAGTAGGACAAATCTTTTTTGTGCATTTGTTCATATATTTTCCTTGTTTTTAGTACCTCTAGGCTCTAGCAGCTAGACCTCACATATCTACCTCTTATATAGAAGAAAAATGGCATAGGAAACACATAAGTTGTAACATACGCCTTTTCCTTCTTAACTTCTTTAAAAACAGAGGAGAGATTGAGAGAAACACCATGATCAGTCCATTACTCCCCCAACATCCCATAACAACCTATTCACGCATGTACGATGTAAGGTGAAGTTGTAACCAAAAAAATTAACAAAATGCATGGTGATTATTAAGAACAGGAAAACAGCATGAAGCCAAGTCATACAATACTTGGAATGCATTTGATTAATCTGCACCAAAGTACGACAATCATTTGAGCAAAAATGCTATATATAAAATTTTCTTCTTTTTTCTTCGATTTTTCTCATCTACACAACTAAGGCTAGAGGCATTAAAACTATAAACATCGCAATCAGAAAAAAATATTAGGCCAGATTTCCCCGTTGTTTCTTTTTACTTTCGAGTTTCGATCTGTCTCCATTCTCCTGGAACATTCACACAGATGGGAAGAACTTGTTAAGGTTGAAGGGCAATGAGTAAAATTCTTCACTTCTTGTGTCTGACTTGAATGATCGGAATCGGTCCCACCAAATTACCCCCCGGTCTTTCCTTATCGCGCTGTCTTTCTTACGCAGTGTGACATCCAAGAAAAAAGCCAACAGTCCAGCAACGAAGGGTTCCGATGAGAAAGGCACATTTATCATGTCATTGAACTGCATAATCAAGATACTTTCATTGGATTTAGGAACTCAGGAAGTAGAAAAAGATAGTAGTAGTTTGTAGTTTGTAGTTTGTACTTACCCATCTGGCATGTGTGTGAACTGGACCATATCCCTTCACGACTGTGTACTCATTGAAGTATTGTGGTATAGAAAATCCCATGAAAATAGAGAAACCCAGGATGAATTTTGTTCTGAAGCTATTTAAGTTGCAGAATTGAAGGAAACCGAGACCTGCTGAACCTGCTCAGATTGAAAAATGGTGAAGAACAGTTGGAGGGTAAAATTCATGATAAAAAGATAGATGATTGTGCATAGAACGTACCAACATATGCAAAGAACAGGCAATACAAAGCTGCCACCATAGGTGCTGGGATTGAAGCAAATACAGCTCCAAATTTACCTATATGGCGGTAAAAGCCGTATCAGTAGAAGTTAACGGAACAAAAGGGGAAATAACTCAGATAAGAGTAAGGCTATCTGGCTAAATTTTAGCACGCTAAATTTTTGTCTCATGAATCTAGTGGGGGCATATTTTGTAACTATACTTTGTGTAGGGCTTGCATTTTTCTTATCTCATGTTTAGCTAGCAAAAATTTAGCCACAGAGATTTTCTGGAAACATCGACTTCTGAGATAGAACTTACCAAGTATAGAAAAGAAGATCATGAATACTGCTGCAATCTGTACCACCCTTCGACTGCCAACACGTGTCAGCGCCAGCAAACCAGCATTCTCCCTGCACATGAGCAAGAAAAGACTCATTATACTTTTTCTAGGGCCAAAAATCTGTAAAACAAATAAAAGAGCACTAATATGTGCATAACATAGGATAGAGGCCAAGAAGTCTTACACAGATACGGATGAACCATTCCCAGTTCCGAATAGTCCGGACAAAAGAATGCCTACTCCCTGAGCCAAGACAAGATAGCAGAGAGAAAAAACCAAAATCCACATACAAAAAAAGGAAGTCAATAGCAAGATAGACTAATAGCATAAACTTCAATCTACTCTACAGTCTACACTTAAAAAAAACATTTTAATGATTATTACAGCTTCCTTTACAATGACAATTTTTGCTAATTTACCTGCCAACCAATTCCACGGCTAAGAACAGAAGCTGGCACAGGAGTTGCACTAGCATATCTTGATACCGCAATGAAGGAACCAGTAGACTATTACACAATAAAGGAAAAAGAAGGTGAGAATCTCTATCACGAGTAAACTAAATAGTGGGTATTGTAAGAAAAGGAAAAGTATAATAACTAACAAACAATGATGTGCAAGGATGTTTATCACTTCTACGATTTAAGGAACTTTACAAACCTCCACAAGGGCGACAAATGACGCCATCATCATTGCAAATGCTTCTCCAGCTTCAAAAGTTGGAGCTCCCCATTGAAATGGATATGGAATACTTATCCTGCACATAAGTACAAATGGCAATTTAATATTAATTCACAACTAATTAAGTATCTGACTACCCAGTCCAATTATAGTTCTCTTGGATGGTGAAAAGTAGTTCACTGTTAACAACCTTGGAAGTTTATGAACCTGCTAGTTGGGTTGTTTATTTGGCAGCCTCTATTTATTTTTTCCAATTCAGAGGGCTACAATCACGCCTAAGATGAGGTGAATTTCTTACACTTTTTCCATATATAGGAGGCGAAGGGAGTAAAAAGTTACCATGAAGCACCACCTATAATTCCAGCACGGTCAGTTCTGCAACTCAGTTGAGTTGTTTGTGACCTGTGCTTATAGGCGCCTCCAACTGTAAGTATGTGAGCATATATCCACACAATCACCACAGAGAACAGAACAGCAAAACGGTCAAATATATGCCTTTCACCGCGCATCAGATGAGGTATGTACTGCAAAAGTTTAACCACAAACTCAAAATGTTGCAGTTAACTATACGATCTAAACAGCAAAATTGTCAATGCTCATAGGGGAGCTTTCTTCACAGGTAAAATAATGAACTCTGCCACTATGGATTAAAAGCTACCTGTGAAAAGATAAGTAGAAGGATAATATGTGGCAGTCCTATCTCAACACATTTTGCAACCTGTTCACTCAAGAAACATATAGTTAACCATAGTCATTATTCGTGTCTAAACTCTTCATCAGGAAGTTTAATTCCTAGGACGTAACAAATGAAGAGTCACATTTCATCATTTAGGTCTCAATTTTTTTGTCAAGAAGTTCTGAAGTTGCAATTTTCAAGGTATTAACACTTACCCCAGGAAATCCCAACTCATACAAGCCAAATCCAGTAAGGGCTACCAAAGGAACAGCAGCCAATGGACTCAAGAACCTGACCAATTCAGGACATATTTATAAGAGGACACAAGTTGGAATTTCTTGTCACATTAGAGATTCAATATAAAAGATCTTAAAATGGACCATTAAGAGTCATGATGCCAATTTATAAGGTTCCAAAGTCAAAGTCAGGATATTCAGATCACGAATCATCCCATATCATAAAGTACAACTTTTAGGAAGAAGAGATTTAGTTTACCTTACTACATTACGCCACAAACCACTAAATCCAAGAACAATTTGTAGGGTTGAAGCAACGATGAGGGCGCCTTGAATTCCTCGAATTATCCTATTAAATTTCTGTGAATTGTTCAAAGTATCCAGTTAATATTCATCTAATGATGAAGGAGCATGACTAATCCCCAAAATGGGGAGAAATCATCACAGAATACATGGTTCCGGTAACCAAACCTCCTGAGGATCGACAATACCACTATAGCGACCAGCCAAAACAATAGAAATTGTGGTGGGAACGTAGGTATAAGAACCCCCAATTACTGCCGGCAAACGTGTACCGAACAAGGACTGGAACAAAGTGTTCAAACCAGCAACAAATAGCAAGGTTTGAATCATCTTAGCTTTCTCTTCCTACAAAGAATTACCATAAGTTCAGATTAAATTATATATTCCAACTTACAATCAAATATAAATTGAACATTCTATCCTTATAAACTTATATCAGCATAAGCATTAACGTTCATACATTTCCTCCTCCCATCTGGGGAACCAAATAGGTGGGAATGAGCACAGTTGTCCCAAGCATCACCAAGTAATGCTGAAATCCAAGTAAGATAGCCTCAGCTGCAAACATAAACAGATATTGCCAACAAACCATAATCAGCATATACTTAAGAACCCAGTGAACATATGCAATTTTGGACTAATGTTTACGCGCTATGTTACTTGGACTCCTATACTCATGTCATACACACTTACTTGAAACATATGAAATTGAATTCAAAATGTCCATACTCAATTACCCATATTGAACTGTCAAGAATTCGAGCTACATTGCCACCACTTGAATTTTGATTTTCTAAACTTTTTTTATAAGATATCTCAAAAAAAAAAATTCCCATTTGCCCCCACTAAAATTTTTTTAGTCTCTTTTGCACCCGCTAATATATTGTTCTGAATCCGCCACTGTTCACACAAATACTTCAAATAAATTGAAGAGTCCAAATAACCTAATCTACAGTCTCAATTGCTAGTTTGCTACATACAGAAACAGAAATCACAACAAGAACATCACAGTTTACAATTTACCTACCCAAAACAATAATTAAAAAAATAAAAACAAAACAAGCCACAAATTATCTTTGACATAAAGGAAACAACAGAATCTGTAGGACCACCACAAGTTAAATTCTACTGTATTTTGAAAGTCACAATCATATGAAATTAAACCCCACAATAACATTCAAACATGAAATCTCCAAAATTGACAACCAAAAAAACTAACTACTAGGAATATATCAGTATATCTGCATACATATATTTAAAGAGGAGAGAGAAAATGATAAAAATACTAACGCCAAGGTGGTGGACTAGTAATACAATAAGAAACCCCAGGAAGCTGATCTTTCACTGGATGTGGTTGTAATTCATCTTGCTTTGGTTGTGGACCAGGTCCTCCTCCCGCCATCTTCTTTCTCTCTCTAGAAAAATTACTACTATTATTTCTTAGCTGAACAAAATCACATTTGCAAAATAAAAAAATCCCAGAAAAAATACCACCAAATTCTTCGTTTTTATCTCACTAACAGTGGAAAAACACAATAAAAAGTGAAATTTAAAAATACCCACAAGTTAAGTTTCCCAGAAATCCAAGCTAAAATAAATCCCACACCAAATTCTTCGTTTTTATCTCACTAAACTTGGAAAAACACAATAAAAATTGAAATTAAACAAAACCCACAAGTTAAATTTCCAAGCTAAAAAAAACCCAGAAAATGAAAATTTGTAATGTAGCTAAAAAGATTTGGAAGGAGGAGGAAAAAGAGGACAGACAATGACTTTGTAAGGAAGAGTGATAATGGAGTGTTAAAACCTACTTTAAGCAATTTAGAAAACCCAGAAAACAATTGAAGAGGGACCCACTGTTTCTCTGAAATAAGGAGAGCCAATAAAGGAGAGAGAATGGTGTGAAAATGGAGAGAGAAAAAGTGGGAAATTGATGAATAAGGAGGGAGCAGACTGCAGAACAGAGTAGCAGGCCAAAAAGTAAAAGAAAGCAAACAATATTGAAAACAATATTCAATACCTCTGTGAGAAACCAAGGAATCTTTGTTCTTTCTCTTTTTTTTTTCTCTCTCTATCTCTTGCTAATTACCTGAATGGCTGAATTATATGCCTATTAATGTTGGTGAAATCAATATGATTGTATGTACATTAGTACCCGTATGTTCGAAATTGAAATTTGACGTTACCATGCATATTTAATTATGTCTTAATGGGGAGATTATTGTAAATGGATGGGTTTGATATACGACTCTGTTTCACAATACACACGCCATTTGCTTTTTCAGGTATTCTAAGACATTTCTTTGAATATTAGTATCTCTAATTACGAATTAAAAATTATAAAAAGTTGATACTTCCTTTGTTCTTTTTAATTGCAACATTTGCATTTCATGCTTGCCGGTGCACAATTTTGACCGTAGATAACTTTAGTTATGTATTTGTAAAAAATTATGCAAATGAGATATTAAAAAACTACACATTGAGACGAATTAAATAAGATCTCATATAAACTATGTTTATATTTGTGTACTAATAATCATATACAGTCAAAGTGTGAAATGCGAATAGAAGAAAAGTCAAAATGTTGCAATTAATAAAGAACGGAGGAAACATTTGGTATCTTCACACTGAAACAAATTTAACAAGATCGCACTTGACTATGTTTTATCTTACACGATGGTAAGAGAAATATTGTCAAAGTTAGTTGATAAATAGTGCCCAAATGATAAATGGTGCATGTATTGTGAAACGGATGTAGTATGTGGCACTTAGAGTTGCAGATAAACATTAAATATATTTTCTGAAATAGTACTCCCTCTGTTTCTTTTTAGTTTACTCACTTCACTTTGGAGGAGAACCAAGGATGGGGTATAGAAGTATGAGAGATAAACTGAAAAGGTGAAAGAGGGAAAGTAAAATGTGGCATAAAATATTAAAAAGTGGATGACATGGGTGGAAATAGAGGAGAAAGTAGATGAGACAGGTTCCCAAGAGTAGAAAAGGTAACACTGTGTAGATTAAAAAAAAACCAAAAAGGAAAGTGTGTAGATTAAAAAGAGACAAAGGGTTTTAATTTATTAAGGAATTTATGACATAATTGTGTGTCAATCGATGTAATTAATGCTTATTTGTTGCTTAATACTTCCATTTTTAGATTCTTATATGCAGCTTTTAGGGTTGCAAAGAAGTATTAAATTAATTTTAGGATGCGTTATTATCGCGTTATATTTTCCATATATATTATCAAGAGCTTATGGTTGAAATTTTGATTTCGAAATCGAAATATTCCAAATGAGAACATTAATATAGAACGAAACCACAATCATTTTGTTTTTAAGATGTTTCCTATTTGGAAAATTTTATTATTTGTATAAAGTTCATATTTTGAAGATATACATTAAAAGGCTTTTACTTTTCTAGCAAGATTTCATATTTTTCTTTTTTTGCTTTTGAATTGGAATGTTATTTTAGTTAAAATTTTCTACCTAAAATCAAGGCAAAGTAAAAGGAGAGGCATAACAAAAAATAAATAGCGAGGAGTATTAGCTAATCACTAATCGACCTCTCTCTACCTATTATGTTTCAAGTCTAGGTCAAGCAATACAGGGGTCATGAAAAGTACAATTACACATCAATAAGTCGTATATTAAACACGGGATCGATTCGGTTCATCATCAGATATCATAACTATATCTTTATCTTGAAGGTTTATATATTAGTATTTTTCTTCTCCCTGTGGACAATGGAGGTCAATTTAAGAACTCTCATGGCTTATAACAGGTATATAACGGCTTTCACGGCCATTTTCAGGTGGCACCGAAATTGTATAAATGGGCATCTAGAGCTATTCTAAGGCAATTCAAATGGTCCCAAGCACTTGGGATACGTTGCAAGTCATGTCGGATCCCCTAGGAAGGTTTCAGAAGAAAAATTTTGTCGGGCCCGGGGAAGCCTGGAAATGCTCCAAAAAGGGCCAAAATTGAAGGTTATAATACACGCTTTCGAACGTTCTCGTGGCCCGAGAATCGGAGGCCATGGGATGCCTTCTGGAAACATGGGATGTCAATTTAAGAACTCTCATTTCTTATAACAGGCATACAACGGCTTTCACGACCATTTCGGGATGACACCGAAATTGTATAAATGGGGCATCTAGAGCTATTCTCAGGCAATACAAAGGGTCCCCAACACTCGGGATACGTTCCAAGTCATGTCAAATTCCTTAGGAAGGTTTCGGGAGAAAAATATTGCCGGTCCCGGGTAAGCCGGAAAATGATCCAAAAACGGCCAAAATTGAAGGTATACACGCTTTTGGACGTTCTCGTGGCCAAAGAATCGGAGGCCATGGGATACCTCCTGGGGACATGGGAGGTCATTCTAAGAACTCTCATGGCTTATAACAGGCATATAGCGGCCTGCATGGCCATTTCGCGGTGGCAGCGAAATTGTATAAATGAGATATCTAGAGCTATTCTAAGGCAATGCAAAAGGTCCCAAGCACTCAAGATACGTTACAAGTCATGTCGGATCGCCTAGGGAGGTTTCGTTAGAAAAATATTTTCGAGCCCGGAGTAGTCCAAAAATGCCTCCAAAACAACCAAAATTGAAGGTTATAATACACGCTTTTAGACGTTCTCGTTACTCGAGAATCCAAATCCATGTGATCCTCCTCGGGACATGGGAGGTTAATTTAAGAACTCTCATGCCAGTTATAACGGGAATATAACGGCTTTCACGGTCATTTCGGGGTGGCACCGAAATTGTATAAATGGGGCATCTAGAGATATTCTAAGGCAGTGCAAAAGGTCTCAAGCATTCGTGATACATTACAAGTCATGTCGGATACACTAGGAAGGTTTTGGGAGAAAAATATTGTCGGTCCCGTTGAAAACTGAAAATGCTCCAAAAACCGCCAAAATTGAAGGTTATAATACACACTTTCGGACGTTCTCGTGGCCCGAGAATCGGAGGCCATGGGATGCCTCTTGGGGAAATGGGATGTAAATTTAAGAACTCTCCTAGCAGTTATAACGGAAATATAACGGCTTTCACGTCCATTTCGGGGTGGCACCAAAATTGTATAAATGGGGCATCTAGAGCAATTCTAAGGCAATGCAAAGGGTACCAAGCACTCGGGATACGTTACAAGTCATGTCTTAACCCCTAGGAAAGTTTCGGGAGAAAAATATTGTCGGGCCCCGGGAAGCATGAAAATGCTACAAACACCGCCAAAATTGAAGGTTATAACACACGCTTTCGAACGCTCTCGTGGCCCGAGAATCATAGGACATGGGAGGTCAATTTAAGAACTCTTATGGATTATAACAGGCATACACCGGCTTTAACGGCCACTTCAAGGTGGCACCGAAATTGTATAGATGGGGTATCTAGCTATTCTAAGGCAATGCAAAGGGTCCCAAGCACTCGGGATATGTTACGAGTCATGTTGGAGCCCCTAGGAAGGTTTTGAGAGAAAAATATTGTCGGACCCGGGGAAGCTTGAAAATGCTTCATAAACCGCCAAAATTGAAGGTATATAATACACGCTTTCGGACGTTCTTGTGGCCCGAGAATCGAAGGCTATGGGATGCCTCCTGGGGACATGGGAGGTCAATTTAAGAATTCGCATGACTTATAACAGGCATATAACGACTTTTACGACCATTTCGGGGTGGCACCGAAATTGTATAAATGGGGTATCTAGAATTATTCTAACGCAATGCAAAGGGTCCCCAAGCACTCAGAATATGTTACAAGTCATGTCGAAACCCCTAGGGAGGTTTCGGGAGAAAAATATTGTCGGGCTCGGGTAAGCCTGAAAATTCTCCTAAAACCGCCAAAATTGAAGGTTATAATACACGCTTTCGGACGACATGGTAGGTCAATTTGAGAACTCTCATGGCTTATAACAGGCATATAACGGCTTTCGTGGCCATTTCGGGTGGCACTGAAATTGTATAAATGGGGTTATCCAGAGCTATTCTAAGGCAATGCAAAGGGTTCTAAGCAATCGTGATATGTTACAAGTCATGTCGGAAGTCATAGGAAGGTTTCGGGAGAAAAATATTGTCGGGCCCGGAGAAGCCTGAAAATGCTCCCAAAACCGCCAAAATAGAAGGTTATAACACATGCTTTCGGATGTTCTCATAGCCCGAGAATTGGAAGCCATGGGATGCCTCTTAGGGACATGGGAGGTCAATTTAAGAGCTCTCATGGCTTATAACAGGCATATGACGGCTTTCACGACCATTTCGGGGTGGCAATGATATTGTATAAATTGGGTATCTAAAGCTATTCTAAAGCAATGCAAAGGTTCCCAAGCACTCGAGATACGTTACAAGTCATGTCGGAACCCTTAGGAAGGTTTCGGGATAAAAATATTGTCAAACCCGGGGAAGCCTTAAAATGCTCCAAAAACGGCCAAAATTGAAGGTTATTACACGGTTTTGGACATTCTCGTGGCCCGAGAATTGGAGGCCATGTGATGTCTCCTAAGGACATGGGAGGTCAATTTAAGAACTCTCATGGGTTACAACAAGTATATAACGACTTTCATGGCCATTTCGAGGTGGCACCGAAATTGTATAGATGGGGTATCTAGAGCTATTCTAAGGCAATGCAAAGGGTCCCAAGCACTTGGAATATGTTACAAGTCATGACGAAACCCCTAGGAAGGTTTCGGGAGAAAAACATGTTCGGACCTGGAGTAGTCCGAAAGTGCCTCCGAAACAACCAAAATTGAAGGTTCTAATACACGCTTTTGGACGTTTCCGACACCTGAGGCCACGTGATCCTCATGGGGTCATGGGAGGTCAATTTAAGAACTCTCATGGCTTATAACGGGCATATAACGACTTTTACGATAATTTCTGGGTGGCACTAAAAATGTATAAATAGGGTATTTAGAGTTATTCTAAGGCAATGCAAAGGATCCCAACACTCGAGATACGTTACAAGTCATGTCGGAGTCCATCGGAAGGTTTCAGGAGAAAAATATTTTTGGGCTTGATCGAGGAAACCTGAAAATGCTCTAATAACCGCCAAAATTGAAGATTATAATAAATATACGCTTTTGAACGTTCCCGGGGCTCGGGCACCGGAGGCCATGGGATTCCTCTTAGGGACATGGGAGGTCAATTTAAACAATCACATGGCTTACCACGGGAATATAACAGCTTTCACAGCCATTTCGGGTTTACATTAGAAAAATATGCTGATATTTCGACCAATTACACCGAAGGCAAATCGCACAATATGTGGCACTTAGAGTTGCAGATAAACATTAAATACATTTCCTAAAAGGCTAGAATAGTACTAATTTAGGAACTTATGACATAATCGATCATGTGTCAATCAATGTAATTAATGCTTATTTGTTGCTTAATATTTCCATTTTTAGGTTCTTACATGCAGCTTTTAGGGTTGCTAATAAGTATAAATAGATTTTAGGATGGCTTATTGTCGCATTATATTTTCTATATACTACCTCAATTTTATTTTTCAGATGCAATATTTGCCTTTTTGGTGAATGGATTAAGAATTTATTGTTGAAATTTTTGATTTCATAACCGAAATATTCCATATGAGAACATCGATATAGAATGACACTACTCTCCTTTTGTTTTTGTGATGTTTCCTATTTGATAATCGTATCTTTGATTATGTTTCCCTAATGAAGTACATGTTTTGAAGATACAAATTAGAAGAGGTTCCCTATTTGATATCCGTATCTTTGATTATGTTTCCGTAATGAAGTTTATGTTTTGGAAATACAAATTAGAATGGTTCTTCCATGATTTCATGTGTTTTCTTTTTTTGCTTATACATTGGTATGTAAGTAGTTATGGTCAAAATATTCTAACTAATGATCGCAAAGTAAAAAGAGGGGCATGAACAAAAAGGGGAAAAAACAAGGAGTATCAGCTAATTACGAACCAACCTCTATCCGCCAATTAATGTTGGGTCAATTTTGTTTCAAGTCAAAATCTAGTTATTTAATTTCACATAGAGTTTGGGTACATGGTATGTCAGTTTTGTAACGTCTAGAGGTCAAGCAATACAAAGGTGTTGAAAAATAAGATTGCGAAATACCTAATCGTAAATTAAATATGGGATCGATTCGATTCCTTATCATTTATTATATCTATCTTTATCTTGAAGGTTTAATTTATATGTATGTATTTATTCTCCCTCTGTCTTTTTTTTTATTTATCTCCTTCAATCACGTAAAGAAAAAGCTAAGAGGGCATCTCCCCACCGTCACCTATACTTCCTTTATTTCTGCCTAGTTCCTCGTTCTTTGTCACTCAATTACTTGGGTGTCAAAGAAAGAACAGTAAAAGTAACGTAGTAAAGTGCAAATTTCAAATGTATTACAGTTAACTGAAGGTAATAAACTAATAATAATTCCCATGGAACACGTCTTTATGCAATTACGCGTTGAGAACTTGAGATATTAGGTCAAAAAGAAAGAAGTGAAAATCTGTTTTACCTTTACAATCATGAAAAGGAGTATATTATCGTATATGCTAGTTCCTTCCCCGCTCCATAAAGCTATGCCTTCTGTTTTAAATTTTTTACTTTGTTAGGTAGATGGTGAATACTCAACTTATAGAGGTCAAACTTCAAAGACACGAATTCTACTTTCCGGAGCAAAGTTCATGTTGTTAATAGAGAATATTAAGGGTATCCTTGTCATGAACCCAAGTCAGGTCGTGTTTACGTGAGTCGGAATGTGAAATTCCATGAGTCAGGGTATCCTTGTACGTATATTATATATATGAGTTCAGGCACCCTAATTAGAGTAAGTCGTATCATTATTCTCAACACATGGACGTATTAAAAACTAGTTGAAATGATCATTCTTTTACATGAGGGGCTAATATAAAAATAAGAATTTTGCATGAAAATATAGCTTTACATAGTAAGTAATTGATTTGACTATGAGTAACACGAGTAAAGTTTCGGGGTTATTGTGTGTCCTATATTTGGCGATTGATGAACAGTTGTCATGATCAATGTGTGTATGTTATTAATCTACATGGTGGAGATATACAAGTAAAGAAAAATTGGGATAAGTAATTTTTATTTATATTATGCATGTGGATTATTTTAAGTAGTTAAACACTTGATTATAATGAAAGACCGACTATGTAACTTTATTTGGCAGATTTTCAAATGAGATGGTCTTATTGTGAGATCGTCTCACTATTTATCTTAAAGAGATCTCATTTAGTTTACGCTATTTTTGGATTGACCCATTTAGCTGAAATTAAAGATCATCACTAAAGTAAGATGGTCTTTTTGTAGACCAACTACTTTTATATTTGACAAGAGAAGCAATACGATTAGTAGATGGTAGATAATTCTCTTCCATTTATATTTGAGGTTGTGCTTTGAGTTTTACATCGACAATGTATGTAATTAAGTTTTTTTTTTATGTATGAGGTTAATGTGAACTGTGAGGTTAATGTATGTAGTTCTGATCCCCCATACTCTAAGCTTGAACATAAGTGTACTCAAACACAGTAGATTTGATAGAATATAAATATAGTTAGGATATATTTTGTTCCGAGAGATATACTTTGGATAGGTTTTCTAATTATAGTGTTACATCCTAGGATAGTCCTATTATGATTAGGAAATCTTTCCAAAGTATATCTCTCGGAACAAAATATATCCTAAGTATATTTATATTCTATCAAGATTGTATGTTGGCCCGAGTGACTTAAGTAACTAAGCAAGACTCTGAATAGAGATTATCAGATCACGTCATGATTCTAGCATTATGTAGATAAGAAGATCGGGTTACAACTCACATGCATAATGTATGATATCGTTTGGAGTAATCAAGCGACGAAATATTGTACTATTACTAAGAAATTGCTTTTCCTACTTTGTGGAAAGACATTATTCTACCTTTCACGTTGCACCTTAGAATTTAGATGCATGTCATGAGCATGCTTTGATTTCTTTTTGGTATATGATTTCCATGGGATCTCGCATATCTTATGCATGTGCTAACTTTTCAATTCACTTTGTAACCTTCCAATCTGAACATAGATCAAGGCTACACTCATTTTCTTTATGTTTAATTAGTTTGAACTTTTATATATAGTCTATATATATGGAGCTTAATATATTTGTGTTTTTTCCAAAAAAAGAAATCCCTCATGAAAACTCTATCTGATCCGTGTCATGAGTTTTATGAAGTGTATTTTGTTTGAGTACACTTATGTTCCAGCTTAGAGTATGGGGGAACAGAACTAGTATGGAAATTGTAACCACTCACTGAAATTAGAACTAGAAATGGTTATATCTTATATGAATGGAATTAGATTGGATTGGATATTCCAAACTACATATTCGATTTCACTCTATTCAGACTCCGAATCTTAGAATAAGATCAAATTAACACACAAATGTATATCGCATATGTGGGTTTAATTTTATTTCGTCGGGCTCGAACATAAGTCGGGTTCCAATTATGTTATAACTTAAACTCAATTCATAATTTCAAAAAAGTAATTATACTATATTTTTCAATGCAAATATAATTATTACCAATGTAATATAATTTTAACCTATCAGTTGATGAATAGGCAATAATAATCGCATTAGGATCAAACTCGTCGAATTTTACATAAGTTTCACCTCCTTCACGATTCGGCTCAAATTTTCATTTTCTCGGACTTGGCTCGGGTTTTTTATTTGTACATCGAGTCAAGCTAACCGGCTGAATTATCACTTAACTAGAATTGAAAATTTTACCTAAAAAAAGGAGCCACAACAATGCTCAATTAAAGTTGAGATTGATGAGAATTGAGAGCCCTTAACACTTGAGCTCCTACTTGATCCTTTTCAAAATAAAGCCATAGATGGTCTCTTGATAGATGTGGTTAAAATTTGACTTGTAGTAAGCTTGAAGTGATGTTAAATCATTCTACCATGAGATATCATGCCATGAAAGGAAAAATATCACTATCATTTCTTAATGAGAATTATCGTACACTTGTATCTTATCATATTTTTTTATTTTTTTGAGGGGAATTCTTGTATCTTATCATATAACGTATACTTAATGCTTTAACTCGAGAGATATCTCGCATAGAGATATCAACAATGGACAGTGACACATGGTGAAATTGATAGCAAGAACAGAACTGAGAATACTGAAAGAATCTGTAACATCAATTATAATGAATAATGGATAACGATGGACACCTACTATACAACTTTACTTTGCTCTTTACTAGAGCAACACTCGGTCACATTACTTTTCTTATTAGAAAATTTCTGGTATATTTCTTAATTTAGGAATCGATTCTACTTTATTGTAAATAGAGGAAAAGAGAATTTTTAGGAGTACGTTTCATAGATTATTAGTTCTGTACTATTCAATAAAAAGTTAGAAAGTTAAAATATTTATATATATATATATATATATATATATATATATATATATATATATATATATATATATATTTTACCTGAAAATAAAATCCTATCAATCATACTTCCTCCGTTTCATATTACTCGCTGCACTTCTCAATCCACGAACTCCTAGGCAATTTTTGGAGAAGAGAGAGGTAGAGAGTAAAAAGAAAAGGGACTCATGTGAGAAGAGAGAGATAGAGATAGTTTATTGCTCAAAAAGGAACTGTAGCAAGTAATGTGAAACTTTCCACAATAGAAAATGTAGCGAGTATTATGAAACGGAGAAAGTACAAGAAAATGGAAAATAAATGTATTAATCTTGTATAAAAAAATTCACCTTTAAATTTAATTAAATAATCCCCTTTTGTTAATTGTAGTTCTTTTTTCACATTGCTAACATAATCTTTGACCATTTATACATTTATGTATTATCAAAATTTAAAAAAATTTGATACTTCAAAGCTACCCATTATAAAAAAACAAAAGGAAATTTGAGTAGAGCTAAACACAAGCTAGGCTGGCACAAGTCTAGCACGGTGGTGAGCCGTGGGTCGTTCATGGACATCATTTCCAAAATCCGACAAGAGCACAACAAGTTGACCCGCGCATTTTCATCCTCAAAAAAGTAAAATTCTTTAGGGGGTTTTACATGTAGGGCGGATGGGTCATGGAACCTCTTTTAGAATTTTGGCAAGCTCAACAAGGCAGAACTTTTTTTCATCCCTTTCATGGACGTACAATGGGGTACAATGTTTCCAGTAGTAAGTAAAATGATGGTAAATGGTTTTATAGTACGCTTTTAAAAGCATCTCCATTCTACGACGATACATAGTGGTTTCTAACAATATTGTATCTGAGATATTGATTTCAGTCCTGTAATGCGTGCATAACACAAAGGGAAAACCAAAAACTACAGAGACAAATGTGACACTAAGCAAAATCTCCATCCCATTTCAAAGACTAGCTGTAAGGGGATATAAGATCTTCAATCGATCCAGCCCTCTCGACATCAGCAATAAACAAGGCATGAAAATCAGCATTCTTCATTCATTTAAGCTTCAGAAGTGTCTGAATCAATGCAATATATTTCTAGAGAGATTCTGGCACAGTCATGAAGACCTCCTAACGAGTCCCTAAATGCTCTTCCAATGACCATAAGGCATAACTATATCAGAAAGGGGAGACGATTATGAAGCAGCCCCACGGACGTTTAACCTCTTCCTTTCAAATTCAAGCTAAGAATGAGAAGAAAACACAAGTCAAAAAATGTATGTATTTCATGCTACATCAAGAAATCAAAACATGGGTTTCTCTTACCACTTTTCTGACACGCTCATTAGCTGCCGGGGTTCCTCCAGAAACAGATTCCGGAAGATATGGAGTACAAACTCGCACTTGATCCATCACGACTATATTAGTCTTGTCCCAACGCACAGGAAGTCTGCATAGACAACCAAAAATAGAAATCACTTCGTCAGAAAATGTACAATATTTCTATAAATAGGTACTAACAGAATTTTGCCATATTGATCAGCAACAAGGTGCTATGAGCATAGCATCATTTGCTCAAATTGCAGGTGATACACTGTTGAGAGTAAGAGGGATTCAGAATTAGACTGAGACAAATGGCTTTCAACAGAGTATCTAATACCAATAACAATCCACATCTAAGCAGTGTTTGAGGAATTGTAAGGAGCTAAAAATATAAACATCACCATAAAAGAAATCTCCTACCTACAGAAGACAAGGAAATAGCTCACTCAGAATCGTCTGACAACACTTTAAAAGAAAAAAGGAAATAATTAAGAAGAGAAACCCCCTTCCCCACCCCCCACGCCCCCAAACTAAAAGTAGGCTAAACAAAACCTAGTGCCAAATTGCACACCTCAGTCACACATAAGTCAGTGGGTTCATGATACATCTTTCTGGCAGAAGCAGATTACCACCTTCAAGAACTACTGATGCATAATCAGAAAAGACTTCAATCCAAATCAAATTTAGCAGGGCACATTGGCTGCCTATTTACCCCTTAAAAATGGATGATGACTAGATAGGGATCCTTCTCTTAACAACTCTAGGAAGCTACTTGGGTTCAAGAATCTAATTTCTTACCCCATCTAAATCGGAAGAACTAAATAATTCGAGATTTACTCTTTGAAGATAGAGAGCCTTAGCTCGTATATTTCATAACAACCAATCCTATCCAAAGGAAGTATATAAGAGCATATGCAGACCTCCCAAAACCGCACCTCTCGTGGTTTCCACTTTCAAGGTAGTTCATTTTTGTTTATATTCTAAGAAGTATTTGAAAGGAATGAGATATACCTTATATCAGAAGAATCAATTTTACGTCAACCAAATGATCTCATTCATTGTTTTAAAGACTATTTGCCAACTCATAACAACTTCGATTTGGAAATCAAGTCCACATTTCCCTCAACCCTAACAAGATCTCATGGAGGTGAGATATAATTTTTAAATTAGCAAAGCTCACTGAAAGAATTTGTTCTAACAATCTTCTAATCCTATTTCTTAAAACGTACATCTGTCCTTTACGGAATGTCTTAATATAACATTCACCTACTAGAAGAAGTTTCAATGGGACTACCTTCATTTTGTTTGACATCCCATATTACCCTTACTTGTTCTCCGAAAGATAGTAGATTTGCAATATGGCTCTACCAAAACTACACAATCTCAAAAAAAAAAAAAACTCAAAAAAAGAGACAACGCAATATTTTTCAAAGTTTATGCAAAGTCCAAGTAGAAAATATTTTTAAGACGGAAAGACTATTCGTTTTGACCACTGATTCAACATCGATTCTTCTACAATACATACATTGATAAAGGCAGATTACATATCAAACTAATAAATTTTCCACCTCCAATGCATAACGAAAGCAAGAATTATTCTAATTGTATCTGGTCTCATGTCTCAAAATTTGGCAAGAGTCTCAATAATCAACATCAGATTACTGGGAATATTGTTCAAATCAGTTTCACACTATATCAATTCACTCCAACAATAGTGCAAGAGAATATTCTAATAGTGCAAGGAAAAGATTTGGAAAATTGGAAGAAAGTAATGGTTACTCTTATTATTTCATTGTCCTTACAAAACAATCCTTGTGCATGATCATTTGTAGATGTACAAAAACAAATTTCACAAAATTCTTCAAAAAAATTTGTTTAAACATACTATATTTTCTTTTGATCACATAACGATAACATTTAAAATAGAGAATGCTAGAGAAAAAGATGTAGAAAGTTCTTCACTTTCTAAAACTCCTCTGGGTTGTTCTCTACACACAGCCAATTCCTCGAAAAATGGGCTGTTCTTGGCTAACATGACAGCAACTTTCAATATCGCAATCAAAGTAATATCTAACTCTAACATGCATGATTAATATGTGAATTTGTGATACTAACCAATATGCTATTAAAATATATATGATTGGATTGTTTTCAATGGCATCCAATTCTGACAAAATCTTTCTTAGTCAAATTGCTTGATTTGCAATGGCACATACTAAGTACTCTGCTTCCATATCTTTCTTTCTTAATTATCTCTTGAAAAATACAACAATATCAAGTAAAAACACTAATACCAGAGCACTCTTCATGTCGTCTATGCATCATCCTTGACGACAATCTGTATATACCCAATCAACTTTGAGTTCATTCTTAGGTTCCTTTATAGGGCGAACATCATTTTTAATATGGTCACTGTTAACTATAATAAATTTCCTATGCTGGACATCAGTCTCTCTTGATCCATCATGCTTTCTTAACTTTTTCATTTTCAGTTGAAGGTGTTGAAATTGGCCTGCAAATTTTCTATGTGAAACTTCATCAAGATACTACTGTCGTATTCTTCTTGATGTGTCCAAATATTCTCATAAGTTTTTATCAATCTCCACACCAAGAGAATACTTAATTATGCCAAGGTCAATCATCTTAAATTGATTTATCATATTTTTGCCGAATTCAGGAATTGTAGGACTTCTTTCAAGATATGTGACCAAGGGTAAAGAAGTGAAGTTTTCAGGCTAAAGTTAAGGGTCTGCAGACGCTCCATGAGCATATTGTACTTACAAGATTATGTCGATGGGTACTCTATCCATAAGGATCCAGAAAGAGCTTGAGTCAGGCTACTTTATAGTCTATATGCCAAAATGCAAGGATCTAATATTATCCTATAATCTCTCTTTTTACGTTGATGCCTTTATTGATACTAGAAACAATCCAACTACAGTAGCAGATCTCAAGAAAAGTATGAAGAAGCAGACGTTGGCATGATCAATCACTTCTTTTGTTATTGAGATAATTGGACATTGAGACAAAAAATAATGTTCACCCAGCACTCTTAATAAAGTTTCACAAGAAAACTTGCAAGCCAATTTCAACACCTTTGGCTTAAAGAGTTAAGCAAAGAGTACAGATCAACAGAAAATGATGTCTACCAAAAGTGAAGCATTACATATGAACTATCAAATCCACCTACCGGCTAATATATGCTTTCAGCATGCCATATAGGGTTTATGCAAAATCCAGTCAACTTACATCTCCAGCAAATCAAGAGAGTGAAATCTAGCGAGAGATGAATTATAGAAATTATATGATTATATCTAACTACAGGATAGTATATGCTTCAAGCATGTCATCTACTCATCTAGGGTATAATGCAAAAATCAAATCAACTACATCTCCAAGTTTTAACTTAAAAGACAGTAATACACTACATAAAACGAATCTCATAATTGACAATTAGTATAAGTCCATACAGTTCGATATTCTAAAAGTGATGAGGGCAGATGCAGAAATGACATCAGAGTGCTTCAGGTAATGTATTTGGACATTGAAATGTGTATCTTGCTGCAAAATTAAAGCAATATGAGTGAAACTATTTCGCCTTAAATGGGTGTCTAACAAAAAGCTATCCCGTAAAAATGTTAAAATGATAGCAACTTGGTTACAGCAATCACAAACAGCCTATTTTTTGTGAAATCTAAAAACATCAAAGTCAAATATCTGTTTAATCCTGAAGTTGTAAGTCAATGAGAGCCAGCCTAGCCTAGACTTTTGTGCAGAAAGGAGGTTCTTCAACGAATGTTGAAAACGAAGGAATATCATCACTCTTAACCATAATGTTATCCATTTTCACTCTATATATAAGCTATAGCATTTTTTCACCTAAACTAAAACATTATTTCCAACCATAATTTTCTAAGAAAATTCAACAGCTGTATATAATTACAAGTATAAGTTAAAATGCCAATGCACAATGGCTGTTTCATATTTACAATAGTACAGTTACTTCAGTAGTAGCAAGAGAGGAATCATCATTCTAAAAGAAGATTGCTATTAACTTGATATACAGGTTCTTAAGGAAGAACTGTTGGAGAGCCACGGTTCCAAAACCTTTGATTTATTTAAATCTTTTTCTTGCACTATAAGCACAATAAAAATTCCATAATGATATGATTAATGATATGATAAATCAGTTACTCTAATCAATCTATCCTCAGATCGGCCTTGCAACATGAGACTGAATGACTTTAGGATACTCTTCAAGAGGTGATCTTCTCAACTCTTTTTCTAAGAATGTGGTTCGTAGAAAAAAGTCGTAGAATATACATGACCTTCAGCAAAAATAGTCTTAAGCTTAGAGTGATCAATGGTCTCAATGACCCAATGGGTAGGGCCACCCCAAGTGAGCTTCATCCAAAAGTCCATTAAGATTTCCAGTCAAACTTGAAAAGTCTCAATAACAAAAGTAGCTTCAAATTTTGATTAAGCAAATATAAACCTACAGTTATTTATGGCTCCAATGGTCAAAGCACATCCTAAGGGTCCCTAAAACACTTTATCAAACTGAGGGGGGTTTTTTCTAACTAAGTTGAGCTTTCCAGCAACCTCAAAGAAAGTTTAAGAATTCTTATTGGCGTGTTTTGGTTAATTATACGGTAACCAAGAATATAATTAATTATATCAAAAGACCCCGTATAATTGTTGATTCTATAGCATGACACTAATAATATGATATTTTTCCCATTAATTACACCCTTTTGAAGTAAAATGATGTTAAATAATTTCGATAGAGCACAAAATTACACCAAGAATAACACAACATACGAAAAACAATAATATATGGATATTTGAAGTAATTTTTGTGTGATTTTGTGTTTATTTTGTACTCCCATTTTTGTGTTTTTCTTGTGCAATTTTGTGCCTTAAGAAATTAGTCAACCTTAGTTACCTTAAAAAGTATAGTTAACAGAAATTTTAACAGAGTGATAATCAAAGTCACATTATAGAACATATCATTATCTTGGTTACCAAATATAAATAGCTAAAACATGGGGTTACCAATGAGAATTTCCAAAAAAGTTTTATGACCTTGATTTATGACTTTATCCAGGATGAATGAATTCTAGGTCTAGTATCATGTATCGTATTAGTGGCTATGAGCCAAACAATTTAAGGTTTTTCAACAATTTGTCTCTTCTTTTATTTTTGAAATTAGTAAGCTCGTATTTACATCTACATACAAAGCCTCATAACTTATGCAACAACAAACTAACAAAACTCCACATCATCTACCCAAGTAAGAATTCTAGTACAGATTAGAAAATTTATCTTATCAGCAAGTAGACTCTATCCTCCTGCTAGCCAGAAAAAAAACTTGTTTCTCTCTTGCCAGGTTTTATGAAAAGAGCTAAAAAGTACATGCCAAACATATTGTATCCTGTCATTCTTCTTATACCTCTTTTTAAACCACTTCATCTCATGTTTACAACCCTATGCCCTTCTTGTAATCCCAATTTGCCTCCCACTTTCCCCTGGTTATCCAATAGGGTCAAAAAGTGGTGAATTATCTGTAGTCTTAGCAGCTAATCGGCTTTGTGGAAATCAAATAGACTACCCTCTAATTTATAATAATTTTTTATCAAACTTCCTTTACAGTTTCACATCAAGACCTACGTCCATTTTATTGAACATAATCAATCTTAAATCAGGGTTCATAGATAACAAAACCCTGATGATTGGTCAACCCATGTGTGATATTTCCCTTAATTTTTAGAGTCTTCAGAATGTTATCTGTACCATGACTCATTGACGACTATATTTCAGAAAAGTTATTCATATTCTTCTCTTAAAATCAGTAACCCCCATTTAACAAGAATCAATATAAAGTCCATTTTAGAGGGCCAGCTATATTTAAATTCCAGTGTCGTCGAAGAAGAGCTGGATAAGCGTGCATGACACAACAATGGACTTTTCCAGTGCCAACCTTACATGTAGCCTAATCTTTGCTCTTAGTGGACATTAGGTCATTTTGGGAAGGTTCCATCCACTTTTTCCCCGAGCTATACAGGAATGTATTTTAGTCACAGTGAACTAGTGCAGCCCTATAGTTATCGGATGCCTCTAATTTTGGGATACTGCGAGACTTTAACTTTATTCATTCCAAGATGTCTATTTGCCTTCGAAGACAGCTTTACAAGCATGACTAGTGAAAAACTGATGGGGAATGATATAGAGAGTCTAATATCATATATGTCAAGGGGAAAAAAACAGAGTGAGTTCACCCCTTTGCAACAAGATTTTGACAAACTTGATTATGATTGCATGGGTATAATCTCGATTTGGTTTCTAAGTATAACTAGAAGCCAGCAAGACCATAGAGAACCTTAGTGACTTGACTGACTTCCCATAATAATTGATCAAGCCTTTTAATATCAAGGTCCAACTAGGATAACTCCATCCACATGCTTCTCATTACACTCCTCGACACACGATGCTCCTCTAATAGACAACAACCTTACCCTTCAATAGACACATAGAGAAAGGTTTCAAAAGGCTAAGATGTATAAAACCTTGCCCCAACAAAGGATTGGCTATCTCCAATCTACCATTGATTCACATAGAAAAAGTTAAGTTCCGAAAACTTCATCCCCCTTGCCACATATATACTCTTTTATCAATGGATCCACGCTTCTTTGCTACCATACCAAAAAATCTTGCCTTTAAAAGTAAATAAATCAATCAACTAGTAAAGTAACTAATATCCATAACCTTACCCAAGGAAGTCACACCTCAACAATTCTATGTGAATGTGCACTCAATATATCACATCTTCCTGATGCATAGGACACAAGGGGTGTTGGCTGGGAGTAAGAGCTTCTAAGAATCTCTTCTGTGGATTTCATATTCAGAAAGAAACTCTTACCTACTCTAGAACTATGAATTCCGACGCAATTCCCCCCTTGCTAACAAGGTTTCTTCTCTTCTCCACAAAATATAATGAATGTCAATCCATAATCTTAAATGTAATGGTCAATGTCAAAATACTAAAAAGTCTTCCCATTATACCATACAAACTTCCCCGTCAAATTGCCATTTCATAAATTGCCAAAACATATTTCAATAATCCTAAACAAAGAATGATAACGTCTTTCAACCATTGCTTCAACAATTTTTCTGTTTATGTTTTAGAATGCAACTTGATAACGATATGCCTATTAATATCAAGGAAGGGGGGAGGGCAAAGGGGACATCGGCCCAATTTACGCTCTCCAATCTTCAAACAACAGACTGTCTCAACTTATCAATTATGCCAGCACTCTGCGTCTCAATCCTTAACATTAGATGAAAACTCTATGCAATCACTGAATCATGCATCCCCAAGAAAAGGCATCTTCTATCTCCAAACTTACAGTGACCCAGACAAATCTTACAGAAGCACTTCTCCAGCAATCAACTAAGTGAAGCGATCCACCTCTGCGCAAGAACCCACAACAGAAAGAGTCTAACATCATGTATACTGGGGTAGAGGAGGGGGGAGCATAAAATGCACTTCTGTATCCTCTTCTAAGAACTTAGCATAGATACATAGCCACTTATGTTGACCAAAGTATGAAGGTCTTTTGAAGATTATCAGCAGATTATAAGGCTTTTCTGCAAGATATTTTTATCTCTAAAATGTTAGTTCTGGGAATGAGATGTAATTTATTGAATCCAAAACCTCTGTAACCGTACCTTGACTGTAGTTTGTCTTGGCAATAAAGCACCCTAACGAAAACAGCAAGGGAAGCAAGATGACACATTCTTGTATTTCCTTGTCACTTAATTTCAACAGGATCTAACCCGCCGGATTTCAGCATGATTATGGTTATATAGTATTCACTTGTCTCACTTCATTTTGGTAAAGGTCGGGATATCTCAAAGAACATTAATTCCACCTATTATTAAGAAATAATTCAAAGAACAATTGAAATCAAAGTCCAGCTCTCATGATCCAACGGAATTTTTGTTATAAAAAATTTTTGCACTGAGGTCCATAGAAAAATAGGGCATGGAGTAAGAGAGGCAGATTAGGCAACCATGAGATAAATCCAACAATAGTTGATACCGATGTGAGAAGTGCGCAAGCTTATCATCTCCTACTTTAAGCTCCATCCACGAGTTCCATTGGACCACTAAATGACATTCCTCAGAGTTAGGGACATGATAACATTAATTGGCCAATATCCACAACACAAGTCAAGCCTCTAAATTTAGTAGTGGATAGATTGAAGATGAAAAGTTTCCCTCAAAATCCGTGTTTATATCCATGAGGAAGCAATGTAAAAGTCTATATATTATCACTTTGATCAGAAAACATAAACTTGTGAAACTAGCACAAGCACACATGAGACTGCTTCAATGTCATGACCCACACCTTTAATTTGCACCAAAAGCACTATATTGTTCCAGTTCAAGACTTATATACTCCCGTATAGAACAGCTATTCTTAGGTCTATTCGCAAATTCTCCTGCTAATAAAATTTTCTTTGATACTAAAAACATGCACCCAATAACCCAAAGATGGATATATCATATACGAACACACATAACCGTGTAATTCAGACTTCCTTAAGCAAAAGGAGGATGTAAGCTAAGCTCAACAGCCCTACTCATCCCAACCCCTAAAAACCAACCCGAACATACATTCGCACCATTAAAACAATGCAAGTTCAAACATAGTACTCCCCCTTCCCAATTAGAGCAAGGCACAAAGTTCTGCAAAGTTTCTAAAGATACCTACATATAAACCTCCCTAAACCTAACTTCAACATAATCCTCATTGTAAAACTACATATCAATTTGACATTCCACAATCAAATTCAAGAATATAAAGTAAAACATCATCAAAGAGAGAAGTAAAAAGAGCAAATTACGTTTTCGACAAAGCATCAAAAATGCTCTGAGCTTCAGCAGTCACTCCCACACCAATCCTCTCTGCTTCAATCTCAGCTTGCCTTCAAAAAAACAAACAATCATATAAAACCATCAATTTCATAACCCAACTCAAAATCACTCAAAATAAAACAAAAAAATAATCACACAAAAATAAAAAAATTAACCTAATAGCAGATTCTTCTCTAGCTTGTAAGGAACCAAGATCAAGATAACAGTTCTTAAGATCAAGAGGGTCTTCATCTTGTCTTAAAAACGTAAACTCTTTGATAAAATCTGCCTTCAACAGCCTTAAATTTCGACGAGGTCCCGATTTCGAACCCTCTTGTAAACACCCAGAAAAGAATCCATGTTAAGGAACTCAAGAAAATCAAAACCCATAAATTATTTAACGAAATAATAAAAACCCAGAAATCTTTTTATTTATTTTATTTTTCAGTATACTTCAAATTGGGGGGAAAATTAAATGAAATTGGAAAAATTAAAGGATATGAAGAACGATGATGTTGGAGGGTCGGTCATAGGTGACGACTTGAGCTTCGAATTCGTCGCCCAAAGTAGTCTTGATTGAAAGGACACACCCGATCGCGAATTCTTCAGTGAGTGGGTCCATCATCGTCGCCATTAATGTTCTGACTGTTGCAGCAAGTTCTTCAGTTGCGAGAAAATGAGAAGGGAAGAGGGAAAAAAGGGATGTCACTGCCTCATTGTAGCTGCTGAGCAGGATTTCTTTGTTTTCGGAATATTTTATTGTTTTTGAAATGAGGTACTTCCTCCATTTTGGAAAAATGAAATGCTATTTTTAAAAAAAACTCTCATATAAAAAATAAAAAAAAAAAGCGTTTCATTTATTTCAGAGCAGAGGAAATATAAATTATTTTTAAGGTCGTGTTTTTTTGAGATGAACTGAAATAAATTGTGAGAGAAAAAGTTGTTGAACTGAATTGTATTAAAAAAAAAAAAAACCTAGCGTGGGGTGAGACTCGATCTCAAGGCATATGGGATCAAAGATGATGTCAGCACCAATAAGTGAGAATTTTTATCATACTGTGGGGTGTCTGAAGAGACAGACACCCAAGACTATTTTTATCATTGCTTCATTTTGATCCTCCAAATGAAGATATCACATAATGTAGGAGGCTTCAAATGAAGCGAAAAAATAATCTTGGGTGTGCATTACGCATACGATACACCCGGTGAATTAATGCACTCCCAATAAGTTAGGGATTTACTATTTACCGCCAGTATTTTTATACGTATTTTGTACTATTTTTTTACCTCAAAATTATTAAAATTTCAGAATTTTTCTAGCATGAATTGAACCAACTTTTGGTTTCCACCATGGCGAAAGGACCATTTTTTTTGTTCCACCAAGGTAGAAACGGGAAAAAAAATGTGTCACCATATGATGCAATTAAAACATTTTGTAAATGCATATGCTAAATACAGGTTAACACTCTTTAATTATAGAAAAACTATATATTGTGTAACATTTTTTTAAAAAAATCTTTTATTTTAATCCACCCTTATTCTTTCTTTTTTTTGGTGTAAAGAGAGCTATAGAGCAAATCATGTGATGCTAGCTCGAGTTAATAGGCTCATTGAAGAAAATGTTAAGTATTCGAAGAAAACTACCAATCTCGTGTGATTCCCCCTGCTGGCAGCTCGCGAAAATGGACAGCATCACCTGAAGGCGTGACCAAGTTGAATGTTGATGCCACTTTGGCAGTAGTCACGGATGGGTGGGTCTTGGTGTTATAGCTCACAATTCGAGTGGGGTGTGCTCTTCTCTGCTACTCGAAGAATGAGGGCCCACTGGACTACAGAAATTGTCGAGGCCAAGGCCATTGCAATGGTTGTGTGCCTAGGAAGAAGGTTCGGCTTGCAAGAGCTCATTGTGGAATCAGATTACCAAACCGTGATATCTCGCCTCTCTAAGCATGCTATCTTCCTTTCGGATTTCAATGTAGTACTCCATAATATTTTATGGTCTCATGTTAGTGTGTCTTTTGCTTCCATTGTATGGTCTCATGTTAAACGTGATGGGAACTTTGTTGCCCACCACCTAGCTACTTAAGTTAATTCCTTTCGGTGTTGATCAGGATTGGGAGAACCACTCTCCTTCGGAGGTGGATTCTTATGTTTTGATGGACACTTTGTCCTTGGAGTACTATTAACATGTTTTTCCTCTCAAAAAAAATTTTGTAGACAGAATTTGATTTGATGTGTTGGGCACCACCTCCTAAGACTTTAACCAACTAAACTAGTTGACATCCACTAATCCACCCCTATTCTTTCTCTTCCTTCTAATACACTTTTACCAGTATTCCACCATATTTCCTCCTTCTATATATTCCCCCTTCCACTTTACCAATTTATGTTTCTTAACTTTTTCAAATAATAATAATTGTCTTGTTCAGGTGTTAAAAAGACTATCAAAAGTCTCTAATTAATAACAAAACTAGTTTTTTGGCCCGGGCTATGTCACGGGTAAGGAAAATTTTCATTTATCAATATTGTACTTTAAAATGATAACACCAAATACAACGTGGTCTAGTGGTTAAAACTTTAATATATGAACTTGAGGTCACATGGTCGAAACCTATACTATGCAATTTATATTTTTTTTATTGTACATGGATTACATGAACTAAAACTCCCTTAGGGAGAGCGTCACGTACTCACGTGGCACCGTTCCTTGTTTAGGAACGCCTTTTAATATATGTATATAGATATAGATTTGCATAGAAGCACATGCACACATTTAAGAGTGTTTGCTAATTTAGACACACCAAAGAAATTTATAGCCAAGGATAAAAAGTTTCCTTTTGACACTTTCTAGTTAGGGTTGCGCATGTATGAGGAATCCCCGACCCGAACTTGTGCCTTTCTGTCTTTCAATATAAGGTAATTGTAGTTGATGTGTTTGTTCGTTTAGTATGATAACATAGTTGGAAGAATCATGGTAAAAGTTATCACTCATAGGTAAAGAGGATGTGGTGGTGGGGACTGGGGATGGATGTTCAGGAGGATGAATAGGCGATGGAACATTTATCCTTTATACTAATAAGAAAGGTGTCGTCAGACTTTCAATTAGATGTATACTTTAATCTATTTAAAACCTTAAGGGATCATAATTTGCAAAGTGGAACTGAATTTGATAGTGTTCCAACTTTTTAATGAAGCAAACAGAGAACGAGTTTGCAAGGTATAGACTATGGTCCTTCTATTTTAATAAAGTTTCTCTACAATAGATGACGAAGATGGAGGTACAAATCAAACGCTGGCTAATTTGATTAGTCAAATAAACCCCTAATACGGCTAAGGCAATAATGGAACATATTCATAGAATTATGTAATTAATATAATAATGATAATGCACTGGCTCAGTTTCCATCAAAGCAAATTAATATTATGTTGGGTATCACACAATCCTCAACCCGTTAATGAAAATTGTGGCGAGCCGATAATGGAAAAGTGTAAAAACTTGTAGTCTTAGATGTTACATATTTATCTTTGGCTTTATATTGAGCTATTATTAAAAATCTAGAATAATATTTGAGCCAAAGCAAGAGCTTTTATATTGTTTAGGCATAAATTTTAATAAATAATAGGAAAAATGGAAAAGAATAATCCCACTTTTTGGCGGTCTTCTCATAATAATCCCTCATTAACTTAATTTCAGAATAATCCTACCTTTATGCCACATCTTCTCAAAATAAGTCTTTTTACCTCCAACCTGTTTAACAGGGTTAGATTTTTATTTTTTTTTTCCTTTTAATCTCTCCTCCCACCTCACGACCTTATTTTATGGTCGTCCCTCCATCACCACCACCGGTACCACCTCATAACCACCCCCACCCCCACCCCCTACCCTTGAAATAAACCGGCCCCGACCCTCACCACCCACGGCCACCCGAACCGAACCCCACCCCCACCCCACCCCCTAAACAAAACTCGGACCCAACCCCCACCACCCACGGCCACCCGAACCGAACCCCACCCCACCTTCATTGCCACCTCGAAATCCTACCCCCTTCCACCCCACCCCCACTAGACCAAAACCCCACCCCACCGGATCGAAACCCCACCTCACCCCGACACCCGCAACCTCGAACCGAAATCTTTCACTCGTAGTCTTGCCAGAAAACCAACTTACAGCAAGTGAATGTCTAAAGGAATGAACCACCCACCTTCAGTCTCTCTCTCTCTCAACCCTCTCTGGTTTCCCATAAACTCCAAACAATGAAGAAAAACAAGGAAAGTTTCTATATTGCACCATTAGATTTTTACCAAATGACTAACCTAGCTAGGTTCATCGCCTAAACCTCTCGAAAAACCTGTATTGTTGCGCAATCATCTCCCTCACTTAACCCTTTTGCTCTTTCCATGATTGTGTTTGAACCAGTAAAAAAATTGGAATTGATGACATGTACACATGACAAGCTCGAACACCATTCGCGCCACCACGAGCCTCGCCCTCTTGCTCCGTCTTCCATCACCACATTCTTCCCTAACAAAGTCTATTTTGCAAGTCACAATAGTGTAGCGTTTTATTAATTAATGACATATTATAAGTGCTTATTGTACAACTTGAACCCTCAACCTATAACATAAAATGTTTCACATATAACCACCAACTCGGTTATACACTTATACCAAGCAAGACTTGAGGTCATAAGGTCGAATCCTCCCAATTGCGCTGCTCGAAGAAGAATCTCCTTACTTTTCCCCCACCCCCCAAGTGTCTGATCCGCAAATACTGGACCAAGAAATGTGAGAGTTGAGATATTGTTTGCATTTTTCTCCTTTACAACTAAAATAAATCACACTTTTAATCCTCTATTATACATTCATTTCCATATAGAAAAGTGATTCTTAAGCATAAGATTCAAAAGAGTAAATAATCACGTATATATATAGAGAGAAATAATCGATAATGTAGTGGGCCTGAGCCAATGCTCTATATCAGGTGGATCTCCCAGCCCCAGCGCAATTAAGCCCAAACCAAACTCCATTTCATCTTCCCCATCCCCATTCCTTGTTGCTCCCAAGGATTGAACACCGGCATCGCCCACTATTTTATAATCAATCCTCAAATAATTGCATGAGATGTAAAACTAGTTTTATCCAAGCATGGATTAGGTGAGACTGCGAGAGCAGTTAAGATTGCGAATCTGGCACACTAATAAGATGACAATGATAAAACAATTTTGTTATCACTTGAGTTTCTGGCATCACTATTTGTCGGTGTGGGACAAAGACAGGAAGGGTGCAGTTAGCAACTTGGCAAGCAACTAGAAGAGAAAAAGAATCCCTACACTCTCTATTTAAGGCCACAATAAATAGTAATATCACTCTTTATGATTCATAAATCAATTAGAAAATGTACCCATGCAAGTATGCAACCATGTTAGTGTAAGTTCTAGGATGGATCGTAGCACGTGGTTGTGTTAGATCTTGAACATTTTAAGAATAATTGTACTCCTATAGTCCTATAAATTAATTTATAATTTCAAATCTTGCATCAACATATTACATAGTACTTCATCCGTTTCATTTTAATTTACTCACTTTATTTTGGGGGAGAACCAAGGAATAAATACAAAAGTATGAGAGAGAAATTGAAAAGGTGGAGAGAGAAACTGAAAAGTAAGAGAGATAAAGTAAAAAGTGGGTTAAAATATTAAAAAGTGGATGATATGGGTGGAAAAAGAGGAGAAAGTAGATGTGACGTATTCTACCTAAAATAAAAAGAACGACGGTGTGTAGATTAAAAAAAAATGCAAAAAAAAGAAAGTGCGTAGATTAAAATGATACGGAGGGAGTATTAATGGACGTCCATTTTCACCTATGATATCGATATTCAATCATATGGTAATATGATTTATTATAGGACACTGTTTTCTTTTGTTTTCAGCAATATCTTTGTGTTAATTGTTGTCTTTACCGTGAGTAGCGGCAAACTACGACATCCACATCATAACTTGTTGAACACTTTGTCAAATCTTGCGTGATGTTTCATGGATTTTTCTACTTTAAAATCTTTTATTATCTCCTCTTCAATTTCTTGTGTCCAATAACTCGAAGTACTACTTATCTAGAGATGATAATATAATTAGAAATGACAATGGGTCGGATTGAATTGGATTTTTAATCATATTCGATCACCTTTATTTAAATTCAAAATTTTCATAGAAATTGATTATTTGTCGGAGTCGGAGACATTTAATTATTTTAGGTGGATTAGGTCAAACTATAGTCAAATTTTGATATTGTTATCACTTAACTTCACAAATTATAGTTTCCCGAAACAGTTATACCAAAATCAATTGATCTAAATATGGTAAACAAGTTATCCTAGTGAAATTTTAGTTTTAGTCTATTACAGTTGATGAGGTGGTTGTAGTAATTGGATTTGGGTCGGACTTGTAGGATCTTAATAACAAAAACAATGCCTCCTATAAGATTCAGATTATCACTTTATTTTTCAGGTTTGATTAAGAGATTAGACTTATGACCCATGTCACACACGAGTTAATATTTATTATAAAATTAGTATATTCATTGTTGATTGATTATAATTCTTTAAGTACAAAACCGTAGAAAATTGTTAAATAATACAACAATTATCGAAAATTAATATTATGGAAAGATTATTATCTATAATTCAAATCATTAGAACATTCTTATATATTATGGGTACATATAAATTACGGAAATTTTATACATTGTTAGTAGTATCAAATATTTTTCAATTTTACTATATCTAATTTCTTTGATTATATATTTACATAGATTAGATAGATATTATTGTTTCAAAAATCAAGACTTAGATCAGACTAAATTGTTGATCGATACTAACAACTAAATTTGATAATATAGTGACTCATTCCATTGTAGAGGAGACTTCATACTAATTTGGGGATGCTTTGTATTGTTTTACACCGAGTTAGAATTAGTCTTGAAACATTTAAATATTTCCATATTGGGTTGAATAAGCAAAACTTGGTTAACCTAAACATTTCATAAAGACAAACATTACTATTATTACTCCTTTCTTTCATGATTTCATTCCCTTCTCATCCCTATAAGTTGAACCAATCGACCCATTAAAGGTAGTCTTTGTAGTGATTAGCTAATAAGGTTAGCTTTTGCAATGAAAGTAGTATTTTTAATAGCTTTATAATATAGTTTGCTTTTTGTTTTTTATTAATATAACATTTAGTTCTAGCAAAATTAATTGTATAACAAATTATCATGGTAGCTAACGTCTAGCATGGTAACATCTACCAACTACAGTACAACAACTTACGAGCAACCGCAACCACTAACGGCTAACATACACCTATTTTTCTCGAACGTACCTTAAATGACACTCAACTTTTAATATGGCTAGTAAAGACACTTTTTGCCATTGTAAAAGCTACACCACCAACATTGAAAATGGAAGAAATACAGAGAGATAGATCATTAACGAGCTTTACTGTTGTTCATTTTTTATTTAGATCAAGAAGATGATCCCCATTTCAATTTCCTCACAAAAGTCTAACTCGATTTCATTCACATGAAAGAAAAAAGTGAAAATCTATATTGATTTCACCAATTAAAAAAGAACAATCCACATCAAAAGAGAGAGTAGTTAGCCAAACACCCCTAAATTATCGGTTTATATATTTATACTTTGACTTCAGATGCCCTCCACACTATTTTGTCTTTCCTAAAATACCCTCAATTCTCTCTGTTTTAAGTCTCCTTCAATTGCAAATTCAGAGAAGTGAAACATGTTCAGTACTTCTTCTCAAAAACAAAAAAGAAAACAAAATTAAATTGAGATTAAAAAAAAAATTGTTAAAAAGAAAACACAAAAAAGGCAGAAACTTTTGGCCAGGATTTCACCATTGTACTTTCTGCTGGGAGCTTTTAAGCATAAAAGGAAAGCAGAGAGAGTGAAACAGAGAAACAGAGAAAAAGAATTAGAGAAAAAAAATTCAAGAAAAAACAGAAAATACTTCTAAATTTAGTAATAATGGTAGTCACAAATTCATGGAAAACCCAACAATCTCTAACCAAGAAACTCTTACCATATGTTCTTTATTCAATATTTCCATTAGCCCTCCTTCATTTTTATCTTTATCCTTCTCCTCCTCTTCCTGGATCTCCTGCTAAAGATCAGTTTTCTATTCCCACAATTTTATCTCCATTTTCATCACAAAATAAAGGTAAGATCTTTAGATTCTTTTGTTCAAATTCAATGTATTTTGAGGGGGAAAATAACCCAATTTAAGTTTCTGGTTTTTTTGTGATTTGGATTTCTGCTATAATATGTCTTATTTGGTACAGAATTGGAAAGTGGAAATGGGTTATTGGATTCACCATCATTACCTCCTGAAGGTGAGATCTTTATCTTTCTTTCTTTTTTTTTGGGTGAAATTTATCTTTTATCTTTTTGGGTATTGCATTTTTATTTACTGACATGAGTATATATATTAAATTGTTTATATTTTAAGCAGAAAAGGAAAATGGAAATGAAAATGGGAATTTACATGAAGAAATAGCATCATTACCTACTAAAGGTGAGATCTTTTTGCTCAATATATTTGTGTTTTAGAAGGAAATTACCCAGTTAGGGTTTTGGGTTTTGCTAAAAAATGGAATTATTTTGTATATGATTTTTGTTTAGAGTTTCTGGGATTTCAATTTATACCTGAAAATCTACAAATTTAGGGCTGGAACTGACATGGGTAGTATGTAATTTTTCTCTTTTCTTAAGCAGAAAAGGAAAGTGAAAATGGGGTTTTACCAGAAAAGGAAAGTGAAAATGGGGTTTTACCAGAAGGGAAGGGTAGTGATAAAATTTCATCAACCTGTGATTATGCAAATGGGGAATGGGTCCAAGAAAAGAAGGGTCCTTTGTATAATGGCTCAAGTTGTGGTACAATAAAAGATGGGCAAAATTGCATGAGCCATGGGAGGCCTGATATGGATTATCTTTATTGGAGATGGAAGCCAAGGCAATGTGATCTTCCAAGGTTTGATCCTCGATCATTTTTGCAAATTTTTGAAGGAAAACATATAGCTTTTGTTGGGGATTCCATGGCAAGAAACCAATTAGAGTCTTTACTATGTATGTTAGGCTCTCTTTCGCCTCCTAATTTGGTTTACTCGAGCGGGGAGGATAATAAATTCAGGAGATGGCATATCTCTTCTCATAATGTTGTTGTTTCGGTGTATTGGTCACCTTTTCTTGTTAAAGGGATTGAGAAAACAAGTGATGGAAAACAAGATTACAACAAATTGTTCTTTGATTCTATTGATGAAAGATGGGGTTCTGATCTCGATTCGATTGATATGGTGGTTTTGTCGATTGGTCATTGGTATTTACATCCTGCTATTTATCATGATGGGGATGCAAAGCTCGGGTGCCATGCTCTTGATAGCATGAATTGCACTGATCTTCCGTTCTTTGATGTGTATGGCAAAGCTTTTAACACCACCCTAAAGGCCATAATTCAAAGGAAACTAAGGTCAGAAGGCAAGGGTATTGATGTTGTTGTGACCACATTTTCACCACATCATTTTGAAGGGGAATGGGATAAATTAGGTGCTTGCCCTAGAACGAAGCCATACATGGAAGGGGAAAAGCCCCTTGAAGGAATGGATGCCCAAATGAGAGAAGTACAGGTTGAAGAAGTAGAAAAGGCTAAGATTTTGTTAAATGCGGATAACAATGTTTTGCCTAAGGTTAGGTTAGCAGCAGTAGATGTTACAAAGTTGGCATTGTTGAGGCCCGATGGTCACCCTGGCCCTTACATGTATTATAACCCTTTTGCCGATGGGATTAAGGAGCGTGTTCAGAATGATTGCGTGCATTGGTGCTTGCCGGGACCAATTGATACATGGAACGAGATTATGTTGGATGTTATGATGAGATGGCACACATCATCAATGAAATGAGAGGGAGATTACCTTGGTGTCATTTTGAACTCAATTGAAGGACTTCTTGTCCCTTTTCTTTGGTCAAACTGTTTGATATTATATGCTATTACAAACAGATTTTTCAAGACATACCTCATACTCCTATGTGAACTGTGGTTGCCAAATGATGGCGGATGAAACTTTTTCTCGTCTTCCTCTTTGCGTTTCTTATACAACAATATATGTTAGTGGCACCCATACATACAGAGCATCCAGAGTTCGGCCACCTTTGCAAGATTTGCATGACGGCAGTTGGGATGCCTTTGCTATGGATCGATTAGTTCATGGCAAGTTCTTGTGATGTGAACTATAGTTGTAGATTTCAGCTTTCTATTTTTTCGATTTGTTTCTAGAGTTTTATAACTTATGGAGTTAGACTGATTGACTGCTCCTTTACTATTGGCACTTGAATATGTAATCTTTAGTATGATATGTTATATGATGATAGTAATTAGTTTTTTTTTTTGTGTTTGCACCTGGTTCACCCTTCGGGCTACATCCGGATCGAGACCAAGTTTGGGGTGGTTAGGTCCATTCCTCTCCCAAGGGTGTTGCGGGGATTCGAACACTGGTCCGTCCTACCAAAGCTAGTCCCCATCACCACTGGGTCAACACTTACTTGGTTGATGATAGTAATTAGTGAGTAATGCTCTACCATCTATGATGATTGGTGAGGAAAGAGATGCTTCTTTGCTTATCCACGGCTATTTGAAGCAGCATTTGCCTTTTTATTCTACAGCAATAAATCACAAGAGCTGCTCATGGTGTATTGCTATTGCAATTGTGGATTGCATTCACGCTCTATTTGAGTATTATAACATAAGAGTTTCAGTTTGAAGGAATGAAAAAACTATTGTAAAGTTTATTATTTTAGGTGAAAATTATAAGGCGTCGGGTCAATGAGTAATACATAGGTTCCCAAAACCACAAAAAGAGTGTGTACAACCTCTTAACTAAAACTAGAGTTGTCAAAAACTGATCCAGTACATGTCCAAATCGACTTGACAAAAGCGTGGATGACTTGATGTGAATAGAATTTGAATTTTGAATAAGTCGAGCAACACCTTTAATAACTTGACCCGAGCATGACATAATAATAATGGAAATCGAACTTGATCCGACCAGAATTCTCACTTCTATCTGAACCCAAAAAAAAATAGTCGGGAGAGTGATCTCACAATTTTACGTACTACTGCCAAATTAATTCCTCATAGTAAAGGGAAGGAGCGTGGGAAAAAAGAGAGGAGAAAACTCACCTTTTAATTTTCTATAAACGATTTCCCTCCAAAATCCTCATATAGTTTGTGTTGGAACCTTACTAGGCAGTGCGGACATCCTAAAATCAGATAAAGTTCGGTTTCAGAGTTGCAAGTTGAAATCTTCGTAAACTATGAGCTTTGATTGGCATCTAATTGTTAAAATCATTTGGAGACTCCAACAATAAGTTGGTACCAAATCAAAGTAAAAGTAGTACCAAACTAGAGTCAAGTTGATATCAAATTAAAGTGAGAAGTTTAGCATCAACTTAAGCTAAATTAGTACTTTATTTCGTAAAATTACCAATATGTCCTTATTAAAGTCCTGTAAAAAAACTCCGACAATTAGTTACCAAGAGTTCCCGGTAAATTGTAAAGTTTTTTGCATATTGCTTTGCCTTGATCACATACTTCATAGTCGTATTAGATACGTCAGCTCATTTTACTTGCTGTTGCTGACCGATGTGAGTGATTTCTTCTCCGTTGAAATGATAAACAAGGGTTGGGTTAACTCCTGCTCACTTTGTTTATCTTCCACAACCCCTCTTTTTTCACATAGCAACCATATTTTATTTGAGGTAAATTATCTATTTTTCTTTAACAATTGTGTTATTGCCTTCTATTTTAACTTCCCTTTTCCTTATATTTTTTCAATTATCCCATTATCTGTTTTTGTTTTTCTTATAGGAAATGTCTATATTAGTTACTACATATTGTAATTTACTCTAATTATTTTGTAACGTATGAGGAACTATTTGAGTAGATAATATTGTTATATTGACTTGACATTAAACATGACAAATTTATAGACTATAGTATCTCAAAATATTTACAATAACTTCATAATTAATGTCATTCATGATTATTTTATTGTAACCTTCAGTAATATAGTTCTATTACTCCCTCTGTCCCATATTATAGTGCTTGATTCTGTTTTTTCACGGGTATTAAGGTAAATAGAATCTAAGAAAAATGTAAAGAGTGTTTGTGTATTGAAAATAAATGTTATGGGGAAAAAGCTGATTTTAGGAGAGAGAATGATTATAAGTGGTGAAAGAGCATTAAATACATGACTAATTCAACCCTTGGGTTGAATAAACAAAACAAAATACTATTTTCAATAAGCAAATAATTAATGGTGGCACAATTTTTCTAGGAAAATCATGAAAAGGTGTGAAATAAAAATGGAAACAAGAATTACATTTTTTAAAGGAAAGAAACACTATAATATGGGACGGAGGGAGTACTATTTTTAAAAATTTAAACTAGGAGCCACTCTCCAATTGACATTCAGTTTTTACAATTATTTTTAATGGTTGAATATTGAATCCCCTTATACCAATTGGCTAAAGCAAACGGATTTTACGGATAAAAACAATTGATAAAAATAATTGAAAGCTGTTTTTTTTTTTTTACTTAAGAATATATCCATCCCTTCCTAAATGACTGATGTTCTGTTAAATGTTTGAGGTTAGATAGGATGCTAATGTTTAATTGAAATGGAAATAATTCTAGAGTGGGTGGGTGTTTGGGGTCGGGGTTGGACTTCAAGTGTTGAGACTGTTGACATTTGATTCTCGTATCGAAGTTGTAAAGCGAGTGAAAAGCCGACTAGCTTAGGGTCCATTCGGTTATCACATTTCAAAAAGTCATATGATATAGGTTGTATGATGAATTTGAAACTAGTCATACTTATTTTGATCATGTTTATGTGAAAAACTAACAATAAAATACTGGAAACTACCTTTCGTTGTTTTCATATTTATGTTTTTAGTTTCCAAAAACACTAAAAATTTGAAGGAAAAAATAAAAGATCACATACAAGGTGTGCGTTATTTCGTATTTTTTGTTTAGCTTTGGCCTTGTGTTATAGGTACAAATTACAACACAGAAGTTAATATAATTATGAACATGGATACATTTATCTTGTACAAAATATATTAGCCTTTTTCCAGATTTTTACTACCCACGCCTTCCAAAATTAGTTTTGACATACCTGTATAGCTACATTGTCCTTCCCTTCATACAAAATATGGCATGATTTTGCTAAAAGAAAATCCTTGTAATAGTTGTGTCATTTTCACCCTTTCTCCAGGTAGAACAAAATAGATTATGTAAACTGATGTATTTATTTGATGTATATTTATAGATTATATTTTTTCTGTAACTTTTACAAATATGTAATTGAAGATATTAATATTCGAAATTGTGCATTGACAAGCGTGAAAGCAAGGCGTTGCAATTGTTATCAAGAAAAGTACAATATTAGGACAACGAGCAACTTTTTTTAGGCATCTTCTTATTGTTGATGGGGAAAAGTACTCTTCGTTTAAAGAAGGGAATTTGGGCTTCTATGATACCAACTATAACTTTTGTCTTTGGGGCAAGCATTCACACGAACTTTAGTGGAATCTACGACCTAACTCTCTCTATATATACTACGGCCTTATAGAAGCCATGGCCATTTTAGATTATGAAAGAGTCCTCGACTAGGGCTCAGTTGTATTGCAATAATTGTAGGCAATTGACAGAGTACAATGTGAAATAAACTCTTATTAGTCTTATATATACAAGGAAAGAAACTATATCTGAGCTAATTGTATTTTGCTGTATTAGGACATAGCCAAATAGAGATCCTGTTGCTCATATGCTTTCACATACAAATGGTGTGTGCTGACATTTTATATGAAACCTGACATAATTTTGTTTAGTCACTCGAGGACCTCAGTTAACTCCTTTCATATGTATTCTGAGTAGTAGGATTACTTTTGTTTAGAGGATATTCTAAATCTGAGCACAAGTGTGAGATAACTGAAGCTGTGCAAACCAGGAACTTATAGGACGCGCGCCCTATATCTTCTAGCTTCAAATCTTCATTCAAGGTTTTCTAAGTGAAAGTGAGGTAAGTGAAATATTTAGAAGAGCAGGAGGAGATTTTGTCCTTTAACCAGCAAATCGGCAATACTGAAAACATCAGCTCAGGCAAAATATTCTCCTTCTATGTATTATACAATGTGAAGTAAAAGCTAATTTCCATCACTAAACATAGCAGAAATGGTTGTCTTGAGACCAAAGAACGAATACAAAAGAAATGAGCTTCCTAATTAAGGTACTTAATCGTTGGGTATGTGGAGCCTGTTGGGACGTTGTAGGGAGCTTAGTGACGATGTAGGGTTTGTGGAGTCAAGGTACGAGTATTAGATATATACTTTTTGAGCTACCATTGTTCTTAACTTGAGTCTAGAACATTACAGACTTCCAATTTCTCTTGAAAAAATGTATTTTTTATTCTAACCATTGTTTCATTAAATGTATGAAACTGAGAAACACAGAATGAAAAGTGTGCCTTTTAGAGATTATACCTGTTCTTATGCTTACGAAGCCACGAAACTTTCCCTCTTAAGGATTAGTTTGAGTTGCTGCATCAGCTCTATCTAATGGGTTATAGACATATAGGTTGTCCAAATGGATGTAAGAGTACGACACTTCCTTATCTAGGTATTTTACCAAAGATCTCCGTGCTTCTTTAGGGTGATCCGTGATACATAGTTTTCATGGCATTATAATCTTTTGTGTTTAGACTAGTGCTCATATTTTCTTCTAACTGATAACATTGTCCTAAGAGCAGATTTTGTATTCTTCTATTTTTGTGAGCTGTTGTGCTTCTTTGCTCTAGCTATCTGATATACATCTGCTAAAAGCTTAGAAGGAACAGGAGGCGAGGGTGGACCCATTAAGTCAAATTCCGAAGAGAAGACTGTAGACGGCAGGTGGAGACATTACTGATAGATAAGTATATGATACTATGCAAGAAATTACTGATCAAAATGATATCATGATAATCTCTTCTGCCTTCAGCAGGTATTCTTTTGCCTATGTTTTTTTTTGTATAATTCCAGACTAGTTTTCTTAGTTCTTTTTTCGCTCATGCTGTAGCTTATATGTTGCAAATTAGTTTGCAAAGTACTGAAAATTTGAGCTTGATCACTATAGATTGTGAAAGCTTCATGAAGGTATCCCTTGCTAATTGGTGACATATCAGAGTGTTGTCACAGTATTTTCAGGTAGTAATTTTCAGTCAGTAGTGTACTCAGTTAAGTTGATAAGAAGTTAACCGAGAAGAGAGGATGCTCGGATTAGATATGTGCCTCTTGGTGACCTGTGATTATTTCAGCTTTTACAAGTTATTAGGTTACTGGAGATATATATAGTTGTAAGTTGTGACTTTTGAGTTGTGAACTTGTGCGTACGATTGGAGCAGTGTAAGATAATCCCACATTGAAAGTTCATATAAGTATGGTGCTCTTTATATTATTTGGCTTCAGTATAAGATTGTTTCTTCGGAGACATCTGATAAAATTGGAATGATACAGAGAAGATTAGCATGACCCCTGCACAAGGATGACACGCACAAATCGAGAAATGGTTCAAAATTTTTTGGCAAAATTTGCTGCAGGAATACGGACGTCACTTTCCTGTCCATCTTTCTATTTTGCTACTGCCAAAGCTCAATTTTATTAGTTTTTCTTTTGGACATCGTTATTATTAGTATATTGTGGTTTAACTAGTTGTCCTGTCTCCTCCGTTTCTGTGGATTTGCTACTGACTGCGCTTGAAAATTGAAAACACAAAGTAGCACTTAAGTGTTTCTTCCTCAACCAGTTCTTCTGTCTCCTCTGTTTCTGTGGATGCGCAACTGTATGCGCTTGAAAATTGAAAGCACAAAGTAGCACCACTTAAGTGTTTCTTCCTCTATGCTGTATATCCTCAAAAGCATATTGTTCAGGGCTTTCTTTACACTAGAGTTTTTCTGCTTATAGTTTCAGTTCATGTTGTCCCACATCAACTGGGAAACGATGAGCCCATCGCAAGTCAAGAGATAAAAATAGGTTTCTTAATTGTGGATACTCATACCTTTTTCGGCCTTTTGGCTAAGATCAAGTGTAGTATCTGTTCTTATCAGTTTAATATTTAATACGTGGGTCAAAATAAATGCAGTAATCACACCCCTTCCTCCGCGAGGGGAAGTAACCATGTGGAGGAAGGGGTGTGATTACTGCATTTATTTTGTTTTTCTCAATTGTGTTGATATTAAAACCTTTTGTTGAAAACCTCTTTTAAAACTTGTTGGTGTAAACCTAGTTTTCAAAAAAAAAAAAAAAAAAAAATCTTTAAAAAATCTTCAAACTTAAACCCTTTAAAAAAAAAAAAAACTTTTTATCACCCTCGTCGATGCCATCTCCTCTCAGAATCGGTTTTGATTGAAGATTTATGTTACAGCAATTTGACCCCAAATCACTTTGGGAATAAGGTTTAGTTGTTGTTTACGTGGGTCAATAACCCACAACGATATTAAATTTATTTTTTAAGGGGGAGGATCCATCACAGTAGCTTGCTACTGGGATTCTCAAGTGTCGCCCATGCGTTGCACTATTGCACGGGCCAGGCACATCCCAACAAAACATTATAATAGATATTTATGTTGCTTGGATTCAGTATGTTAATCGAAGTGCTCAGTCTGAGTAACATAGCCTAAAATATTCTTAAAACAAGTTACAGAGATCATGTAAAGGCAGTGCTCACAAGTCACAATGACATACAATGAAATTGGATCAGATTTGCTGACAAAGATGTTTAGCGCTTTTCAGACAGCTTGGTGGTTGTGTGATTGTGTCATGCTTTCGAAATTCAACCGACCATTTGGTGATTAGGTTGATCCTGAACTGGATTTGGTGCAACATCTGCCAGAACTTTCTGATTTCTTGGCCTCAAAATAGGTCAAATGCTGAATCCTTCAAAATTGATGATAGTTTAACTAAATCACCTTTTCAGTTGATAAAAATAGAGTTCTGCTAAACATCCCCTTCGATTATAATTATTTCTAGCTATATCTATTACAAATGATATCAAAATTATGTGCAATATACTAGAGTTTAGACAGCACTTTGAGTCCAGAAGTATGGAAGTTGTGTAAAATTTTCAACTGATAAAGGATTTAAATGAATAGTGGGGGTTAAGAGGGAAGCAATTAAGAGGCTTCTGGCTTCTTTTGTCACCGTGGATCTCTGATACTTGTTGGCTTTACAAGTAATTTGTTGTTGGTCTAATTCATTATTTCGGCATCTACTGTGTCCATAGCATTGGGTACATCTGTTTCAGTATACGGCTTAGTGATATGTTATAAAATGTCCAGCCCCACATCGGATAATTGCTACAGAGATTTACACGTCAAGCCAATCTAAGGGCAAAGACAACACTTGCTTGTTCATCTTCTGAAACAGACTTGAATATGTTCAGTTTACTCTTGCACAAGAGTTGAAAAACTTTTTTCTTTTTTTTTTTAACAGAGCATGTGTCATTTCATTAAGGTCAGCTCTCGCTTTCCATATTGGTGGCCTGTCTTTGAGTAGATTGTATCAGTACTAATCACGAATTTGCATATCTAATGTTCAACATAATAGTCACCAGAATCTTGAAGCTTTAACATGACACGAATTAACAGTTGATATCCAATCACAGTGTGCATGATACTATGTTATTGCTCAAATTCAAATGGAACTTTAATTACTTTTGTTCACAGCATTGATTGTTCCATATCCAAAAAAGTGCAAAGTGCAGGAGCAACTCAGTATGCAGGGCAACTCAAGTAACAGATAGAATTCACTAGTTGGTTTTATTAATATGTTTGGAGATAAAATTGATTAGGGGTTGCGCGGACGCAGACCCCCACTAACACAAATTATGACGTACACTCTTCCTCATTGGGAAGATGTTAGGCAGGCATCCCTCCAGAAGTGCAATGGAGGCTACCTGCCTAGGCCATGAGCCTTTTTGATGGCCCATTGACCCCGCCCAGGTAAGTAAGTTTGCCAATGATCCATGCTTTCAATTTATATCTATGTTGTTCTTCCAATTACTGATTGTCATTGATGTGGGACGGGAACGTGGAATGTAGAGGTCAAAATAAGTATCAAAGTCTCTGATGGTGACAATGAAGTAGCTAGCATCTTAAGTTCTCCCCCTGTGATATAGGGTCACAGTAGAAGCATCCCCTAATTTCTCATGTCATGCTGTCTTGCTCTCTTTCCAGGACACTTAGTCAGCTGGGTCATGCACTTAGGAGAAATCTAAGAACATTTGAAGTACGTAACGAAGTCAACACGGTGCTTTGGAGTTGAATCAGGGTAACATGGTCATCTAAATATCTTTGTAGCTTCGCCGTATGATCTGAACCATATAAAGACATGGTACATTAGAAACAGCCTCTTTGATATTACCTGGGTAGGAGAAATCTAAGAACATTTGAAGTACGTAACGAAGTCAACACGGTGCTTTGGAGTTGAATCAGGGTAACATGGTCATCTAAATATCTTTGTAGCTTCGCCGTATGATCTGAACCATATAAAGACATGGTACATTAGAAACAGCCTCTTTGATATTACCTGGGTTCCGGTTGTGTATTTTGTTCACTTGGTAAGAGTTTATGGAATGTAACACATTTGCTTGTGTCTTCCTAGGTATGTTTTGTTTCTCGGGTCACTTCTTTGTGCTTATAGTTAAAGGCTTTGTTGAGTTTGTTGATTTATACAAATGTCCACAGATGGAAGCTTTTGAAAGCTACATAAGTTAAACAGTTTTAGTAAAGCATGTATCATTTCATTCAGTGAGCTCATATCCTTTGGTGGCCATTATGCAAGTAGAAAGACTGTGCATGAGGATTGATTTCTGTAAGGGAAAGGAGTTATGATTGTATTATTACAATCTAAGTTGCAGACTTGCATATCTTGTACCTCATGTAGTTCAAAATGATAGTTATCAGAACCTCGGAGCTTAGATATTATCAAGGTTTTGTCTTCTGTGATGGAGAACTTGTTACGGGTTTTAAGGCTATTGCAGACTGGCATATCTTATGACTATAGGAGTATCATTCTTTACCATTGGTGACATTGCTGAAGAGTAATAATATATCCTAACTCTGTTATTTTTATAGTAAAATTGCTGAAGAGTAATCATGTATCCTAACTCTGTTATGTTTATGTTTGCCTTGAAGCCCACAAGAAATTCAGTTTATTGGGTGGTAAAGAGTTGCCTGGAAAGCAACACCTGATAGCCTCGAAGAGCAACCGAAGACCAAAACGAGTTTCAGTTTTCTTAGTCCTTCAATTCCGTGAAGTCTATTGCCTGTTTATTTGGGGAATAATTTGAGGGTTTCTTGGGGATATTAATGAAAAATTAGATAGGAAATTCAAGCTTTGTAGATTTCTCGTGTTCCTCCATTGAAATGAAACAAGCTCTCCCCCCCCAAAAAAAAAAAAAACACGTAGAGTAAAACGATGTAAGTCCTTGTGTCCATGTTTCACTCCTCTTTGTTTTCTCAATTGATTTTTAGTTGTTGTCTCAGCTCTGCACAAATCAAACGCAAACCACACTTTAGCTCATAACAGTCTTCTGCATTTTGTTAAAGATGATGCTGGTCTAGGTTTAACTAACATTGTGCTAGTGCTTGACAATTAGTTGATCATTTTTGGGTGGTGCTCAGTTGCAATATAATGTCACATGCTTTGGTAGTTTTGTTCCATCCAACTGGTTTGATATTTTTACTTGATGAAGGAGATAAAGGATCCTTATTCCGTACTTTGTTGCTTTCTGTGTTGCATTATGCTAATTGTTGTTGTCCGAAATGTATCTAATAAGAAATATATTTGCCTGAGGTACATCTGACAGTGTTTAGTTGTAGAGTCTCTGTGATTGACGCCATTAGAATATTTTCACTCCTCACCCACTTCTGCTGTTATCTGATTTTAGTTGCTGCTTTATGCTTATGTCTATAGCAGGCTTTGTATTTCCTCTGAAATTCTGTAGGAAAATTTTCTGTTTACAGTGATCATTCCACGCGCCTGATGTTGACTCTAGCACACATAGGAAACCCGCTGTTGAGGCTGGTATGACCAGAAAAAGAGAGGTATGTAAGATTACAAAGCATACTTATTCTTTTCTTGGTTTTGTTGGCTAACATCAAATGTAGTATCCGTCTTATCAGTTACGTATCTGATATGTGCTGACAGTGATATGAAATTCCACTAAGGCTAGACTTGGAGCTTGTAATACAATCTTCCAGGGTTTATGCAGTTTAAACGTACCCCGCCACTTTTGAATTTTGATGTCACAAGTGCGGGTTGCATAGTCTTAAATTTTCCCATAGCAAGTGAGCGGCAGATCAGAAAAATCTCGGAATATTTGGTGGGGATCATTTTGGAAGTTCTCAGTGAATAATTTACTTAAAAGGTTGGGTAAAAGTTGAATGAAAAGGGACGAGCTGAATCTAATAACCTGCTCATCTAAAATGTCTAATCAAAGCTGATTGAGATATTAGGCTTCTTTCCAGTGGTGTTTTGTTTGCAAGGTTGGCTGCCGACAGATGCATCAAGATTCAAGCCCATGTTTGTGCTATTACTGTCTGAGGTTTAAAACCTAAAATGCCCACATTGAAGATTTAAAAAACTAGTTTTTTTTTTATTATGCAGAGGATGCAACATTAGATTGTCTCTTCGGAGACATCCGATAAAATTGGAACGATACGAGAGAAGATTAGCATGGCCCCTGCGCAAGGATGACACGCACAAATCGAGAAATGGTCCAAATTTTTTTGGCAAAATTTTCCCCATCTAGCAGGTTACCTTCTTTCTCAACCTTTTTTCTTTTAATCTGAACCATTCTGAGAACACGACAGACTTATTCAACCTTTCCATAAGTCTGTTGACTCTTATCAAGTTATTCATTTCAAATCTGATATGCGAAACTTTTAAATTTTTGTTCAGAATATAAGCAAACTTTTTGACCCACAGCAATAACTAAATTATTTATTTTGAGGGGAGGACGAACGGCTTGCTCGGTTCCCATGGGGGCAGAAATAAAGCAACCGGAATCGTGTGGTCAATCACACTGTTTTTTTACATTTCCTCTTCATTATTAAGGCAAACATCACATCAATTCTTGTGTATAAAAGTAGTAGTAGATACCCTTGGTGATGTATTACATTTTTTTATCTTTTGACACATACATTACTGTTACTGAAAATCTGATGAACATCTGCCATAAGTGATGGATGAAAAACACCAGTTGGACTCACTTGAACGTATCCTAACTTTCACACTTTTTTTCTAGAGAAATCAAGATTATTCAAAAACATCTGCACATCATAGAAGCTTTTAATTTTACTGATGGAAGCTCCCTTTAAGGATCTTCCTCCAAGGATAAACGAAGGCGGTAATTGGACAGTTCAGACGCTCAAAAAACTGTCTCATTGGTTTACTAGTTTACCCCAAATGGAGGCTTTTCTCAATCTCAAAGAGTTATCGGAGTAGCCAGTTGTAATTTAGCACTAGAAAAGGATTCTAATGTTTTCCGAATTTGGTGCTTGTGAAGCTTTAGTAAGTGCTTTTTCCATTTTCCACCATTTTGTTTGTGTAGGGGTGAAAATAGGTTTCTGATGGTGAATCAAAGTTTGCCCAATGATGGAAATACTTTCCTTGTGTAACTTATTTTTCTTCGTAATTCCATACCTTCCTATATATTCCCTCCCATCCATCCCCTAGCCTCTGTTTCTAAGTATCAAGGAAACATAGTAATATGAAGTTTGTAACCCAACTTCCATTTAAGATGTGTTTGGCTGGACAGAATACATATCCACTGGAAAATGATTTTACATGAAAAAAACATTTTTGAAGGGAGAAGTCATTTGTACATTAATTTTCATTTGAAAGGTGGATGTATGTGACATTTGGCATTTCTTTCTTTAGAATGGATTATAACAAACCCGTAGTTATCTTATATCCTTTCAAAAGGAAAACAGAAAAGTACTTTTCCTGGGATGGTTTAAATTGGAAATTAACTTAAACAAAACACTTACTTAACATTTAAAAAAATAAATTAGACAACACATCATATTCATAATATCATTGATTCCATTGTAACAATTAGCTGAAATCTTATTATTGATTAAAGTTAAAAATTAAATTGAACAGCACATCATAATCATAATCATAATATATCATTGATTCCATTGAAACCATTAGCTGAAATATTCTTATTAAATTAATGGAAGTTCCCAATAGGAACTCCCTCCAAAAATAAACGTATGCCACTAAATGCAGCGAGCACACGGTATTCTTTAGTAAAAGGCGAAAGAATAGTTCGCTCTGTGCTCAATGCATGGCTGCGTGAGTATAACAATGAAAGGCACAGGAATTTTATACTGTAGTTCTAGCTTGGTCTTTATACCTGACTGATGTGGGATTTCTTGATAGGACTGGAGAAATTACTACCCACCATAAGACCACAGCACAAAAGTATCTCTTGTTTCTGTTCCCTCACCGAATGTATTCTCTACTGGAAGTATATGGCTTATACCTGCCTGAACTTATCAAGTAATTTCTGAATACAAATCAATAGCCCTACCTGCTAGGCTATTAGCAGCATACAGGTTGTTGGTGAAACTTAATGTTACAGATTGTCTGGATCTTTTGTTAGGCTCTTATTGCTGTATTGTTTAATTTTCTTAATGTGAGAAAGGGAATCAAACATGAATGGCACATGACAGTTCCATTCTGATGCTTACATTTTAGTTATTTGCATATGCTCTTCGAATCTTCTGAATAGCGGATAAATTTCTAGAACTAGTTAAGCAATAAGCAATTAAGCATCTCAACCGATTAAGCCACACGGGACCTCACTGTTCTTGACAAAAGGATGAAATTGGCTAAGCCAGATCCCCCGTGTCATTTGAGGAAGGACCCTGGTGAAAGGGATTGTGGGAAATCAATGTTTGGTTCGCAATTCATTTGGAGTGAAAGGATTCCCCAGTAAGGGTATAAGTATTTTTTTAGGGTGATTATATACTGAATAACAAAGAATATCTACAGGAAAATATTGATATATTTGCATACGTCAACCTTTTCTTGGTTTCTTTGTTAGAGTCATGAATGGTAGGTTATTTCTACCAGTCCAAATTTTTGTTGGACTGTTGCTGCAGGAGTTTAGCGCGTCAATCTTTCCGAAGGGCAAAGATAGTACTTGCCTGTTCATCTTGTAAAACAGACTTGAGCTTTGTTGCATTCACTCTTGTACGAAAGTTGAAAATCTGCCATTTCCTTCACCGATGCCTTCCATTTTGGTGCCCGTTCTGTAAGTAGAATGTTTCTGAGTCCTGGAGTCACATATTTTTATTCATAGTGTAGTTCGAAATGATAGTTATCAGATGCTTGGAAGTTGGAGCTTTAAAATAACACAATTAAATAATTGATACTACTAGTCTACAACAGTTGAAAACTCTCATTAGTTGACGTTGTAGCTTCTGCCACAGTTGATTACTGCTTAGTGTATTGTTGCAAAGGTTTGAGATAAAATTGTTTAGGGGTTGCGCGAACGCAGACCCCCACTAACACAAATTATGACGTACACTCTTCCACATTGGGAAGATGTTAGGCAAGTATCCCTCCCAAAGTGCAATGGAGGCCACCTGCCTAGGCCATGAACCTTCTTGATGGCCCATTGACCCCGCCCAGGTAAGTAATTTTGCCAATACTCCATTACTTTAATTTATATCTATGTTGCTCTTCGCATTTCTGTACTTCATTGATGTGGGACGGTAACTAAATCTCCGGACACATTTTTGAACTCGGAATTGTGGTAAACGTCAAACCATCAAGTATTAAAGTCTTCGGTGCTGACATTGATGTAGCTTGCATCTAAATTAAAGTTCTCTCCATGTGATATAGGGTGATGGATTCTCATATTGTAAGCAGAAGCATCTCCTGACTTGTCATATCGTGCTGTCTTTCTCTCTTTGCAGAACACTTTGTTAGCTTGGTCATGCATATGGGAAAATATCTAAGAGCACTTGAAGTACGTGACAAAGTTAACAAGATGCTTTGAGCTGAATTAAGGTACCATGGTCATCTAAACATCTTTGTAGCTTCTTTACCATACGATCCTCATAAATGTTTCCAATCTTTCCTGATTATTGGCAATGACATAATGAAAACTTTGGCATCATAGCACAGGGTTCCAAAGAGTCATGGTACATTAGAAACAGCCTTTTTGCTCTGCCAGGGTTATGGTTGTGTTTTTTGTCAACTTGGCAAGATTACATGTAACACAGTTGCACCGTCTCCCTAGGTATGATCTGTTCTCGGGTCGGTTGATCGTGGTTACATTTAAAGGCTTTGTTGAATTTGATTATTTGTAAATATGTTTACAGACTTGAGCTTGTTGCAAATACTATAGTAGAAGAGTTGTTGATACTTGATATCATGCTTTGGTTTTTTAGCAAAGCATGTACATTCCATTCAGTGAGCTGTGGCAATGAGAGAGTGTTTTGGAAAGAAAGGGGTTGTGATACTATTACAATCTGAGTTGCAGACTTTCACATCTTATACTTAATATTTCAATTTTCTGACACTTAGGTATCTCAAGATTTTGGCTTCTGTGATGGATTGTTCTAAGGCTATTGCGGACTTGCGTATCTTATGCCTAGTGCAGTATGATTCTTCACCATCGGTGACATTATTGAAAAGTAAGATAATGTCCTCACTTGTTTTTTAGCTTTTGGTCTATTTTCCTTGTGGTTTGGGTGCCTCTTGGCCACTGGCCAGTGTCTTTTCTTACATTTTGAAAAAACCAAGATTTTATTTGGTTCTGAAAGAACAAGACTAGTTTTGCCTTGTAAGCTGTAGGTTTTATCGGTATGCTTAAGAAATTAAGGCTTATTTAGATGTTCGAACACCAAGCATCTTCAGTAGTTGTATAAGTTCTGTTCAGTTTGTATATGAGTAAATCTTATAGAATATAAGTGCGGATGATTCTTTGTTTCTAGGTATAACCATGTGCTAATGCTTGACAATGAATTGTTTATTATGGCTGGTGCTCAGTTCTAATTCATTGCCACTGAAATATTTTCTCCATTCACCTGCTTTTGCTGTGCTCTGATTTTACTTGCTGCTTATTATGTCTAATTGCAGGCTTTATTCTAAAACTCTATGGAAAACTTTCCTATTTGAATGATCATCCCACGCGTCTAATGTTGACTCTATCTGACTATCTCGCATAGTAAATCCACAGTTGGGGAAGAAATTATGAGAAAAGTTGAGGTATGTAAGTTTATAAAGCCTTCTTTTCCCGTCTTATTGACTAAGAACAAGTGCAGTATCTGACATATCAGTTTAAGTCTAGATTTGGAGTTTGTAATGCAATCTTGGGGTTATGCACTTAAAATCTTGAAACTTACCCTGCCACTTTTGATACTTTAATCTTTGTCATGTCACAAGTGGGTGTGCTATGTGTGTATAATGTATGTTCCCATGTTAGTTAGTGGCAGGATCACGGGATGCTTTATGATATTACTAAGTTCGAGTCCTCCCCACAATTTTCAGTATGACGCTGTCACTTATAGGTTTAAAATGAAAAGTGGTATCCCTTGTGCAAGCTTGACTTGCATTATGTGATAGCTGATCCAAGTACGTTTGGTTCATTTTAAGGCTCTTTTCAAACATCGTGTCTATAGCCGTGGAGTTGCATAGTCTTAATTCTATCAACGGCAGATCAAAAAGTCTCAGAATATTTTGTGAGGATCGTAGGCAATGGAAGTTCTCAATTAATAATTTAGTTGGAAGGAAAATAATTTGCTCGATAAGTAACTTTTTTTTCCTTCATATGGTTTGTAAAGAGTAAAAAATAAAATAGTATTTCACTGGGTGGATAGTCCTAAAAGTATGTGAATAATATTCCTTTCTAAAGGAATGTCATAATTCTCCTCATTATGCCTTACCTTCCTCTTTTTAAATTGCGTTCTCCATTGGAAAATATTTTTTATCCAACCGGACAAAGTCTAACTTAAGAGAGAATAAATGTTAAATGAGAAGGGGGAGTTTAGTATCCTAATTAGATTGGTTGTTTTTTCCTATTTGGCTTATGGAGATTGCTTTTTGTTAGAAGGGAGTCAAGGGACAATGGTGATTTGACTTCCTGTACCTCATTTTTGCAGGGCCATCTATATTCCCACCATCCCCCTGTTTTATCTAGTGCTAAACTTGGTGTATGTGCTATGAGTTCTCTTATTTGGGGTGGTGTTTTGTTTGCAAAGTGTCTGTTTCTGTGTTTTGCTACAAATCCCACATCGAACAATTCAGAGTATATTTCTTTGTTTATTAAGCAGAGGCTGCAGCATAAGATTGTCTCTTCCGAGACATCTGATAAAATTGGAACGATACAGAGAAGATTAGCATGGCCCCTGCGCAAGGATGACACGCACAAATCGAGAAATGGTCCAAATTTTTTTGGCCTTTTTTGCCCCTTTACTGCAGGTTTTCTTTTTATCCCTCTTCAATCTGTTTCCTCCTTTTTTGCCCCTTACTACAGGTTTTCTTTTTATTCCTCTTCAGTCTGTTTTTCTCTTTGAATATGGGGGATCTTGAACTGAGGAGAGAGTGTTATTCAGCCTTATGACCCCGACGCAAGGATGGCACGCACAAATCGAGAAATAATCCTATAGCCTTTTAGCTTTTTACATTGCCTCCTTCATTATAAGGCAAGATCACAAAATAAAAATAATAGTACCAGACAGCACTGGTGATATACTAGGGATGTGTTTGGCAATGGTAGTTGAGGTTGCAGCCTTTAGCTATGAGAGTAGGCATTAATTGTCTTAGTAATAATGTTAATGGTTGTGTGTTGTTAGTTGTTATTTATTAGGTATATAATATTGATGTTCGTTGAAACAAGCCATCGGAGTAGTTGTTTACAAATATTAGTCAATAACTCAAACGTAACTTTAATGTAAAATTTATAAGCCATTACCACTCGTCCACTACCCCAAAAGCTACAAGTTTTAACATTTAACAACCACGCCACTACTTCGAACACTACTTCTACTACTCTTAAACCCACACCACTACCTAACCAAACACTCCTATTTTTCTTAAATGCTACGCCAGCACTGAACAGGCCCTAGACTCCCACCTTTAGTGACCTGTTTTTGTTCTGTTTGATATTTTATTTATTTTTGCATCCACTAGCGTAGTAGAGTGAAATGCCAACAAGCTTTTCCTTTCCAGTTCCCCAGTTATGTATCAAAAAAACTAAAAAGTTCTTCATTGCTGCCCTCTGCTAATTATTAACAAGGAGCCACCACTTTTATCAGTCACATAAAAGACCTCGCAAAACCCCCTCCCTTGTTTTTCAAAACAAATTATTGTTTTCTAAGGAAAAAGTGTTTTTCCATTTTCCTCCATATGGTTTGTAAGGGTGAGAATAGTTTTCCGGCAGGGAAAATTTGTTTTTCCATTATAATAGACTTCCTTGTGTAAAAAGGGAAACCACATTTAGGAACTCTGTCTAGAAGTGTGATTTTATACTTGAATTAATGGAAGGTCCTTTTAGGCACTCCCTCCAAAAATAAACGTATGCCACTAAATGCAACGAGCACACGGTATTCTTTAGTAAAAGGCGAAAGAATAGTTCGCTCTGTGCTCACTGCATGGCTGCGTAGGGATAAAGAATTATGGCACAGGAATTTAAATTGTAGTTCTAGCTTGAATTTTTGTACCTAACCGATTTGGGATCACTCTGTCTATCCACTGTAGCTGATATGAAGGAGGAGTATATGAGTTATTTTATAGCATAAGATCACAGCACCGAACCCTCAAACTTATTAGAATTTTGTTCCCTGCTTTGCTGATCATACGGTCCATTACTTGCCTGAACTTATCAAATGATTGCTGAATACATATCAATAGTCCTGCCTATTAGCAGTATATAGGTTGTCGCTGAAACTTAATGTTACAGTTAGTCTGGATCCTTTGGTAAGATTTTAGATAACTTCAGAAGATTATAACTTCATATGTTGGTTTGTTCTACCAAAGAGGCTGATATATTTTGTAAAAGGTTTATGTGCTAATTGGAACTGTACTATTGTTGCATTAGTAATTAGTTGTTTGTGAATGTGCTCTTGGAATTTCTGAATGGTAGATGAAATTTTAAAATTAGTGAAGCATCTCAATTCATCAAGCCATATAGGACCTCGCTGTCTCTGGCAAAAGGATGATATTGGCGAAACCATCAAGATGTTGTCAATGTGATAAGGACCCTAATGAATGGGATGTTGGCCTTGTGGGAAATCACTGTTTCGTTCGGAATCCCTAGGAGTGAGAATTTCTCTATGGGGGTACTCATGTTGGGTGTATTCATATTAAATTAAGAGTTACAACCTAACAAAGGAAACTATAATGAGAGGATCATTGATATATTCATATTATCAGAATCCAACCTTGATCTTGGCTGAATAACCAGGATTGAAGAGTTTGGGTGGGGCACACTTCTGGAGTTCTAGGTTTTTTTTCTTGTAAATCATTAACCAGTGCTTACAAACATCCCAAAAACAATTACCCCTCTTTCTGATCTGATTTGAAATTTAGAGGGCGTTGAAGAAAAAGAAAGAAAACTAGAGGTTCTAGGTTGGATGTTTCCCAGTTCCCACCATATATGTTTCTTGACTTTCTGGGTAGAGTTGTGTTTTGGTGTCAATCTGGTATAATGTACAAGTGGTTTATAAAAAAAAATTGTCATGTGATCCTTTCCGATCAAAGAAAATTTGGTTATTGATCGAATTATGAAGTAATCAGGTTTAGGATCGGAAGCTATTGAACTCATGTTTAATTTGATAATTTGAAGTAAGAGCGATTGGTTGTCGTAGACATTTAGAGGTGTCTAATTGCTTTGTCGAAGCATATAGCTGAAGAGTCGGATATTCTTTTAATGGTAGTTCTATCAATTGCTGAAGGGGTTGCTGGTATGAGATTACATATGATGTGTTACAGCATATTGCTTATCAATAAAATTGTACTAACTAGAAACAGAATGGACAGTACATGTTAGTATTTCTCTTCTGTTGGAGTTAAACCAATGCTGTGTGCATGTCATAAAGAAAAAAAAAAAAAAAAAAGGGAATAAAGAGAAATGTTGGTTGACAATGTGATGCCATTTCACCAACAGTCGAAGTCACTGGAGATCAGGAAATTTATAATACAACCGTTGCTACAACATTAAACACTACCATTGATTTGAATTTTTTCAATTAGTCTTCTATATTCATGGAACCCCAATATCCCCCTATTATCTGGAGTTATGAGAAGGTTATATCACCATATATTGCACTTGTTGTATTAGGAAATCTTTTGCATTTGAGACCCTTACTGTTGGCTTTTCTTTCACATTAGAGAATGCGTTCGACATATGAGCAGAGCAGAATAATATACAACAAAAGTCAGTGAAATCTTGCACCAGAAATTGCTCCTTGTTCTTCTTAGTTGAGACTTCAGTGATTCATGTGGTGGATATATATTTCTCCCTCGCATTCTGCTTCTGCATTGCTCCAGAATTTACCTTCTGGTTGTTTTTATTTTGCATAATATGACGTTCTCCATTAATGCTATGGAGCTATTACATCAAATATGAACTATGTTCCACATTAGAGGCAACAGGTGAAACCGAATGACCAGAGGGGGGGAGGAAGGAGGAAGGAAGAAGAATAAAAACAGAGGCGTAAAGGTAAGCACAGCATACCTTCTCGGCCTTTTGGCTAAGATCAAGTTTAGTGCCTATGCTATGGAGTCATAACTGTAAGCCGGTAACTCGTTACTGGGATCCTTGGAGCATCGCCAATCTGTTGGGCGACTGCACGGACCTGGCACTCCCCACTAATACACTGCTCCAAATCTGGCTGTTCAATGAAAGGTCCTCTTTTTAGTAACTTTGTTAGTCATGGATGATAATAGGTTATTTTTAACCAATTGAAAAATTTGTGCATGTTGTAGGTGATGGAAGGATTCTGAGATGCTTAAATAAGTGGTGCTTTGTGCACGGATGACATACACAGACCCAAGTTGAGCAAAATAGCTTGCCTGAAAAGCCATACATGCAGTATTTTTTGTTACATATTGCAAGAGAATTCAATACTGGTGTTAATGGAAGTTCCATAAAGGAACTCCCTCCAAAAATAAACGTATGCCACTAAATGCAGCGAGCACACGGTATTCTTTAGTAAAAGGCGAAAGAATAGTTCGCTCTGTGCTCACTGCATGGCTGCGTACTTTTTCATTGAATCAGCTCTTGAGTTTTATGAGACATCATACTTAGTGGGACAATTTCTTCCTCTGATGTGGGACAATCCGGTCATCCCATTTATTCCATATTGTATTTATGTTTGGTATTAGAATACACCACCACATTATATCTGGTAAACAAAGGGAATTCTTATGTTATTGGCATTTGTCTGATGCATTTGGTTAGTAGATGTTTGGGTCTCGATATAATTTTCTATAAAATGAAAAAAACATTGTTTTGTATCAATAGGAGGAAGGATTGAATTGGTACCAATATAGTTGTGTGATATACCAATTGTTATTGCACAGAGAGATACCAAGTGTTTTCCAATATCATTGGTTTGGTTGATTTAACATATATAGAGATATTGTACAATAATTTGTAAGTAGCTCCATAATTTTTATATTGTGCTGTTGTTTTTCTTTTTTAGGGATGGTTATGAAAATTGGGGTTGAATTTAGCCCTACCATCAATGTAATCCTAACCCACATAAGACCAGGCACTTTGATGGAGGAGGATAAGGGAATAATAATACCACCCTCAACTCTTAAGATGCCTGTAATAGGACTTGAACACATGGTGTTTATATAATTACTCATCACACCCTATATTTCATTTGTATAACTCTGTATTCCAATATAAAATTGACTAAGTGTGCTTAAAGGAAAAAAAATGATATACAGAATTTTCAATATAAAATGCTGGTTTGAGAGGGTAGTTATATAATATTTTTTTACCTTTTTAACGTTGTCTCTAATATCGTTAATTTATGCAGGTTTTACAAATTGGGATTTATATGAGTTATGAGATGGACATGCAAATGTGAGGGTTATTATTACAAGTTTTTTTGGCCTGGACGATTCCACGGGTTAGTTATAATTATTAAATATATTATTCATAAATTTCATGATTGATTTTATTAGCTTTCCGTAATTTCCTGTCTAGTGCAAAATTGAAAAATGGACGTTATAGCATGATAAATTGTTTTTAAAAAAACCTCTAAGGAACTGAGGTTAAAAATAACAATTTCAATGGTATAGGGGTAAGAGAATGCTGTTAACTCAACAAAAGTGTTAGAGATCAAAAAACTTGTCTATGTCTTTACAATTACATATAATTATAAAACTTTATTATGTTTTACTTTAAAACATTAAACATTTAAATTGAAAGTGGATTGATGGTTAAACTCTCACATTTCATTCCAAATGTCATGTGTTCTATTCCTACTTGCTACACATTGTAGTACCTCGAATGTTGTGATATGTAACTTGACTTTATTAGGCTGCAAATTTTATTTTGTTGTTTATTTAAATTGATGATCTCACATCGTAAGTGAACTCATATATTAGTAATTAAGTATTCCCTTTGTCCCCCTAAAAAATAGAGGAAAAATTAACATCAATGATCTGAACTATGGTTATTTTATAATAATAATTTCAAATCATAGAGTATTCTAAAATAATCTCAACTATGAAGGTTGATGGGATATGAGAGAGGAACAGAGATTGGGAAATAGATTTTAAAAATTAACTAATTAGAAATGTTATTGATTATTGGAGATCGTTTTGGAAAGTTACCATCATAGTTGAGGTTATTATAAAGTTGGATTATCATTGGAAAACCTATTATAGTTTGAATTATTCTTGTGACTTTTTCCAAAAAATGAAGTAATACAACGTTGGAATAAAAAAGAAACGTACTAGAGTTTTCAAGATTAGACACGCGGTTACCTGATCCAAATTTATGGAATAAGTAAAAAATTAGATATCTGATATCTTTTCCGATCCAATTCAAATCAAGAATTTCACGATCTAAAAGTTTCGCTTATTGGAAATTTCCTATTAGATTAAATCTCTATTCTATAAGGGAAATCCCGAGGTGTAACACCTCGACAATTCTCTCTTTTCTAAAATACCTTTTTAATATAAAACATAGAGAATTATCAAAGTATTATCGCCCGTGTGAAAACGTATCGGCTTATTCAGAACTTTGCAGCGGAAAACATAATAATAAACTTTATAAATAAAACTTAGTCAACTACAAAGTCAACTCCAAAAGTCAAACCAACAAAGTCAAAGTCAAACTTAAAACCAAAACCAACTACGAAAAGTATAAACTCAAAGTATTATAAATGATCTACACAAGCTCTCCAATCCCGATCCCAATGATGCATCATCTTCAAACCTATAGATGGACAATGCACTATTGATCCCTAGAGACTGCTCACCAAAATGGGTCATCACAGGATCAATAAGGCAAAGACATGATCAACATATACAACAAAAGCACGTAATCAGCAAAGCTGAGTACTACATACTGAACAAGTAAACAATCCTAACATGATACTAATGAATAATAGGCAGGAATAAATAATAATATAATAACTTGCAGACAACTTTTACTAAACTAAACTTTAACAACATTCTTATTACTTTAAATGGAATAGTCAATGGACCGAGTTGTCTAACTAAAACCAGCCTTCCCTTTGGAAGACGAAATACGGGTGCGACTCCGTATTCCCATGACCTACGATATCGATGAACCTTTTAAATAAAAATAGGACACGGTGATCAATTCGGCCCCAGAAAAAGCCATGGCCCGCTCACCATGTACCCCAACTCCTAATTGTCCAACACTTCAGACGTGCACCAGTCTAAAGCTATTGCTATCCAGTTTCACTTTACATGATTTACCAGCTATTACTTGTTATGACTCACAAGCAACACAAATAATAAAATCAACAAACAATCACAACTTTCTTTTTATCTTAGGATTAGATAAGTGATCACACAACTTAACAATCCAAGATTAATTTCAACTTTAATCCAATCTTTCTTATTTGTTGAACCTAGCCAACAATCAAATTACCTTTCATAGGTATAGAATATCAACTTACCAAATAAGGCCCTCGGTCCTTATAAAGCAGTGAAATACTCAAAGGGAACAATGATCAATCATGATCCAATACTAATAAATATATTAATTCCCCCATGTGAATTAATAAAAATAAAGTTCCCAACCAACATGCTTGCATCAATTTTCCATACAAATATGATATAAATCTCATAATATAAATCTCATATTTAACATGTTCACACAATAGCATAAAACATGCAAAATCCAACATAATAGATATCATATATGAACTCAACATAGTCCCTATACATGATACTACATAAGTCTCCTTCTTAAAATCATGATACTACATCAATCAACACATAGGTATGTACGTACCTCGTGTAGACAAACTGATAGGCCACTTTAACAGACTTAAAAGTCGCCTAGAGATAATTCTCCGCCTAAAATAACCAATATAAATTCATAATTAATACTTCATGAATTTACAGCAATGATAAAATACTTTAAATCCCTCTAAAACATGTTTAAAACCTTTCCCAATAATAAAACTTGATTACTAAACCTCCTAGCATAATTCTCACTACACTAGTGGTTAAAATCCATCATAAAACACCATGAAAACACTCTCTTTAAATTTCCAGCATTATAACATGAGTTAAAACTCCCTTAAAACATATTCAAACATGCTTAGAAACATAAAGGTAATAACTTTCACAACTTATAATAAACTACTATGTTTTTCTAACTTTCAAAACCCTAAAAATTCATGCTTTGATAATTAAAACTCTAATTTAAACTCGAATATGCAAATCTGAATTTTATTTCTTTAATACATAAATTATATAACTTAGATTCAATATTAAATCATCAAATAATAACTTTTAATCATAAACAAATTAAAACAAAACTTAAAAATATAATCTTTGAACAAAACTTGAGGAGGAAGAAAAGAAACAAACCAAAGCAAAGAAGAGAGAAGGACGCGCGATGAACAAAGCCGCGGTGCTGGTGGCTCGCCGGCGGTAGTCGGCGGTGGCAGCGGCGCTGTGCCGTCGATGGAGGAGGGCCGAAGACGAGAGCCGAAGGGAAGAGGAGGAAAACCGGAGGAAGAGAGAGAAAGCCGAAAAATGTGGGAAGAAGGAGGAGAGAGAAAATAATGTGTGGGGAAAAATTTGGGGTTTATGGGGTTTATATAGTTTTTCGCTTTTGTGGGCTTAGAAAAAGGTAGTTGAAGGTTAGGATTATAAATCCTTTTCAAGTCTAAGAGTGTTTTGGAACCCTCATACCCGATTAGAAATCCTTTTTCAAATCCAAAAAGTATTTCAAACATTTCAAATACTTTTCAAAGCATGACTTTAATAAATATTGACTTGCATAAATCATCAAAATAATTTCTTTGACTTTCAAATAGTCAACCTTAAAGAAATAAATCGTTAAAATACTAAAATATATTTAAATATAAATAGCTATACATTAAAATATATTCATAAAATCGATAAATTTACGGGGGATTACACGAGGATTTGGTGTCCCCCTAAAATATCTAAAATACTCTAATGTAATTAATTATTTAAATTGTCAAAATGTCATTGTTTTAATGATAAAATTAAATAAACTATTTATTTTTTACCAATTACTATTTTTATGTACATCAACGTTTGCATCGCGTGCATATAAGACTAAAAAGTATCCAATAGGCAATATGAGAGCAATTGCAGCGGTGTATGAATTGGATCCAGTTGCAATTCTTCAACTCTTGGAGCTAGTAGCTCCACTATTGTAGGTAGAGGTGGGCATGGGACGGACCAGTCCGGACCGAGCCCGACCGAGGCCCAGCCCGTTGTCCGCTACGTTTGCGGTGGGCCTACCACGGCCAAGAAATTTAATTTCAGGCCCGGCACGAGCCCGACTATATGGCCCATGGTCCTCCCTGCGGGCCGATTGCCCATTTTATTTGTTTCTTAGTCTAAAACTTCCAAAAAAAAAAAAAAAACATAAAACACGGGCTCGACCCGTGGACAAAATCTGGAAATAGTAGTCCCGGTAAGGCATGGCCCACCACCCACGAGCCTGACCTCAGACTGGCCCGACCCGACCACCATTGCACCAAGCCCGCGGGCCGAGCCCGTGAACAGGCCTGTCCCGTCCCATGCCCGGTCTAATTGCAGAAAAAATTACCTTGTTGCTTTCGAAAGACTTGTTGATGTAAAAAGCAATAAGCTTTCATTTGCTTGTTTGGGGCCCACTTGTATTTTGCAATTATCCGTTGGAAATATTTTGTTGTAGAAAAGTAATGTTTTTGAGATTACATGAATTGTATATTAAAAATTGTTGACATTACGATGATATGTGAGACTTACCAGAACCAAAAAATGGCATAATTTGTAAGCTTATAGCTTAAAAATATTGTAGTTTAGAAATTTTGATATTGCTCTAAGAAGCTTAGAGCAACTCCAATGGTTGGGGTGAAGGATTTGCTAGCAATTAAAAAAAATATGGGGCAAGTAGCTGAACCATTGGAGTTGTCTGCTGAAATTAGCTTAGCTTAGCAAGTTAGCTGAACTAAGCGAATTCGCCCAAGGAATTCTACTTGGGCCCATCTTGAAGTTGTTGAGAGAGACCAAAAGGCTGCGTGACAAACACGCCTCTACTGTTTATGGAAATGGTAGAGTTGGTTGATGTACACGCACATGGCAGGTTGGAGGAAATGCTCCATCAAATCAAAAAGTGGGATGGCCCACATTATTGAATTTCCATTGCAAAGTAGTATAGTTCAACGGCTAGGAATTGCTTTGTTCAAATTTCATTTTTTTTTTTTTGGTATATAATTTCATATAACGGATAGTTTTGGTAATTTTTTTTTTAATTAATTAAAACAGTCAATATTTTGTGTATATATAGTAGAAAAATTGAGTATAAATTTATCTCCACTTCTAAATTCTTCTCTTTACAAAAAAATTATCTTACTTCATTTCATTAGAAAAGTTCCATATTCTATAATATGGACAATTCACAAGATTATTATGCTCAATACTACTCCTACTTAGAAAATTCTCCCAATTTAGATAATCAAAACACCCAAAATCCAACCCAAAATGTTTCACCAAATCTCCAAACTTCTCCGATTCGTCCAACTCCTCTACATTATAACAATCAACATCACTCATTTCCTCTTGACTCGCAAATTTATTACCACCCCGGGTACTATCAGCCACCAAATATTATGCCGGTTAATCCTCCAATGAGGCCAAACTACTACTCTCGTGCTCCGTATCCTCATGAACCATATACAGTTCATGATAATTCAAGAAGGGAAAACTTTGGAGGTGGTAGCGTGCATCAAGATTCCGAAACTCCAGGTTCGGGTAGTGAGCCTCAAACTCCTCAACATGAAATCAGTGAAGAGGACAACGTCAAAGTGGTACAAAAAAATAACATGAAAGGCAAGGGCAAAGGTGAAAAAAGGATCAAGTGGAGTCCGATACAAGATACAGATTTGTGCTATGCTTGGTTAACAACTTCGAATGATGGTGTAAAGAGAACTGATCAATCGTTCAATAATTACTGGGAAAATATTGTGGCTTACTACAACCAATATAGGAAGGAGGGTCCAGTAATGACCCTAAATCAAACTTCCAATCATTGGTACAAAATGAGTGCCGATGTTTCCAAATTTAATGGTTGTTACATACAGGTGGCAGATAGCCACCCAAGTGGTCATGATGATGATCAAATCATGTGTATGGCCTTGGATCTTTGGAGAAGTCGTTACGACAGGAAATTTGCTTATTTGCATTCTTGGAAATTCTTAAAGAGCAACCGAAATGGCAACAATTTGCAAAAAAGGAAGATCGTTCTTCAAAGAGAATAAAGAATTATGTCTCCGGTACGTACACTTCATCATCCTCAAACCCGGATGCTAGCGAAAATGATAATGTTGTTGAGGTTATGGATGTTCGACCACCAGGTCAAAAGGCAGCTAAAGCAGCAACAAGAGGTAAGGGAAAGGCAAAGAACAAGAAGACTAATCCAGATGCTATGGAAACCTGGAGCAAGTTTGAAGAGCTCCAAGCAAAAAAAATGTCATTGTATGAAGAACGCATTCGTGTGCAAGATTTTGAGCTTCTGTGTAAGGACACTTCAAACTTGGACGAAAACGCTCGAAAAAATCATGAATCGATGCCCGGTACATTAGAACTAAGTACGGAATGTAGTTTAAGTTAATCTTTTAGTAATTGACTTTATGCTATGCTTGATTAATATATAAGTAGTTGTATGGATCTTTATGTAATAGTCCTATAAGTTATGTTTACTTAGTATCTAATTAAATGTCTTTATGTAATGGAAATTAGTAGTTTGGATATAGTGGCTGGAATCTAGCCGTTTGGATTTAGTGATTGGAAACTAGCCGTTTGGATGTAATGGTTGGAAACTAGCCGTTTGAATTTAGTGGTTGGAAACTAGCCTTTTGAATTTAGTGGTTGGAAACTAGCCGTTTGGAATCAATTTTCTCTCTCTATATATAGGTCATATCTATTGTAAAGATTCACAACTCATAATTCATCTTCTCAATTTTCTCTCTTTATACCTACATTACTAATCTCCTCAAAATGTCTGATAATCCAAGCTCATCAAATAATACTGATTGGATGAAGGAGATGGATGATGAATTTTGGGACGACACTGACGAGCAAATGGGGCTCTACTTATATGAACAAATTTCAAATCCGCCTAGAGAAATCGTTCCCCGAGACCGTGAAGGTGGTGCAGCGCGCCTCTACCGAGACTACTTTTCTCCTGAACCCGTATATCCAGCGTCAACGTTTCGTAGAAGGTTTCGGATGAGGAGGGAACTGTTCATGCGTATAGTAGATGCCCTTCAAAGTAAGTCAACGTTTTTAAAACAAAGGAGTGATGCAGCTAACAAAGTAGGTTTGTCTCCACTTCAGAAATGCATCGCAGCTATTCGCATACTTGCTTATGCAACCCCTGCTGATGTACTTGATGAATATATTAAAATAGGTGAGAGCACTGCTATTGAATGTTTATTTAAATTTTGTCGTACTATTATTGAAGTTTTGGAGGGGTTTACATGAGAAAACCGACCTATGATGATGTTCAGCGATTGCTAAAGTTGCATGAAGAGTGTCATGGTTTTCCTGGCATGCTTGGTAGTCTTGATTGCATGCACTGGGCTTGGAAAAATTATCCGGTCGCATGGAAAGGTCAGTACACACGAGGTGATTATGGACATCCTACAATAATGCTTGAAGCAGTCGCTTCGGTTGACCTTTGGATATGGCATGCATTTTTTGGTGTGGCTGGTTCGAACAACGACCTTAATGTCTTGAGTAGATCAAACTTGTTTCAGGAGAGTTTACAAGGAGTTTCTCCTGAAGTTCATTTCACCATAAATGGTATTGATTACAATATGGGGTACTATCTTACAGATGGTATATATCCTGAATGGGCTGCATTCGTTAAAAGCTTCCCACACCCTCAAGATCCTAAAAGAATATGTTTCAAACGTAAGCATGAAAGTGCAAGAAAAGATGTGGAGAGAGCGTTTGGAGTACTTCAAGCTCGTTTTGCAATAGTTCGTGGACCAGCACGGTGTTGGCATAAAAGTAAACTCCACGATATTATGGAAGCGTGTATTATATTGCATAATATGATTGTTGAAGATGAGAGACACACGTACGCGCGAAACTTTCCCGACGATGATTTTTCACCACGTGTCTTGAGGACGTTCAACATGGGAATGCTCAAAGTTTTTAAGCATATCTCGCAAGGGATGTAGCCATCCGGGATAGACAAATGCATCATCAACTCAAAGCGGATCTTGTCGAGCAAATTTGGACACGTTTTGGAAGCCAAGATGATAATTAATGTGTTGTTTTTTAAATTCCTAATTATTGTTGTTTAAATTCCTAAATTATGCTATGTTGTTCTTTTCCTTCACAATTTTTATGGCTTTGTAATTCAAGCATATTTTCAGATTTTTAATTAATTTTATGTCGACTTTTTTTTATTCGCGTACAATTTTTTTTTTTCAACTTGTGTTTTTTATTTACTATTTTATAAATTATATATGTACTAAAAATCTATCTACAATTTATTTCCAATTAATAATAAATGAGTATTGTGTAAAAAATACAATACAAAAGATGAATGACAAGTGGGACCTACTCAAGCAACAAGTATATTGGCTAAACCATTGGAGGTGTTTTGGCTTAAAGTAGAGTTTAGCTAGAAAAATCTAGATGGCACTCTAAGGCCCTGTTCTTTTGAACTTATTTTGACTGAAATTAAATTAAATTAACTGAAATTAACTGAACTGAAATTAAATTAACTCAACTGAAATTAAATTAACTGAACTGAAATGAACTGAACTAAACTGAAATTAAATTAACGGGCGAAATTAAATTAACTGAACTAAAATTAAATTAAATTAACTGAAATTAACTGAAATGAGAGACAGTGAACTGAATTGTATATTTAATTTTCTAAAATAATAATCATCGATAATAATCAATAAGTAATAACATAATATTATCAATACTTATTATTATTATTATTATTATTATTATTATTATTATATTATTATTATTATTGTTATAATTATTGTTATATTTATTATTATTATTATTATTATTATTATTTTTATTTTTATTATTATTTTTATTATTGTTATTATTATTATTATTTATTATTATTATTATTATTATTTATTATTATTATTATTATTTATTATTTATTATTTATTTTAAGTTCGAGTTAAGTTCAACTTAATAATAATACTAATAATAATAATAATAATAATAATAATAATAATAAAAATAATAATAAATAATAATAAATAATAAATAATAATAATAAATAATAAATAATAAATAATAAATAATAAATAATAAATAATAATAATAAATAATAAATAATAAATAATAAATAATAAATAATAAATAATAAATAATAAATAATAAATAATAAATAATAAATAATAATAATAATAATAATAAATAATAAATAATAAATAATAAATAATAAATAATAAATAATAAATAATAAATAATAAATAATAATAATAATAAATAATAAAAAATAAAAAATAAATAATAAAAAATAAATAATAAATAATAAATAATAAATAATAAATAATAAATAATAAATAATAAATAATAAATAATAAATAATAAATAATAAATAATAAATAATAAATAATAAATAATAAATAATAAATAATTAATAAATAATAATAATTATGGTAATAATAATAATAATAAATAATAAATAATAAATAATAAATAATAAATAATAATAAATAATAAATAATAAATAATAATAAATAATAAATAATAAATAATAAATAATAATAAATAATAAATAATAAATAATAAATAAATAATAATAATTATGGTAATAATAATAATAATAAATAATAAAAAATAAATAATAAATAATAATAATAAATAAATAATAATAATAATAATAAATAGTAAATAATAAATAATAAATAATAAATAATAAATAATAAATAATAAATAATAATAAATAATAAATAATAAATAATAAATAATAAATAATAAATAATAAATAATAAATAATAAATAATAAATAATAAATAATAAATAATAAATAAATAATAATAATTATGGTAATAATAATAATAATAATAATAAATAATAAATAATAAATAATAATAATAAATAATAATAATAAATAATAAATAATAAATAATAAATAATAAATAATAAATAATAAATAATAAATAATTAATAATAAATAATAAATAATAAATAATAAATAATAAATAATAAATAATAAATAATAAATAATAAATAATAAATAATAAATAATAAATAATAAATAATAAATAATAAATAGTAAATAATAATAATTATGATAATAATAATAATAATAATAATAAATAATAAATAATTATAATAAATAATAATAATAATACATAATAATAAAATAATAATAATAATAATAATAAAAATAATAATAATAATATAATAATAATATAATAATACTAATAATAATAATAATAATAATAATAATAATAATAATAATAATAAATAATAATAAATAATAAAAATAATAATAATAATAAATAATAATAATAGTGATAATAATAATAATAATAATAAATAATAATAATAGTAATAATAAACAATAATAATGATAAAAATAATAATAATAAATAATTAATAATAATAATTATTATTATTATCATAAATAATAATAATAATAATAATCATAATAAATATTAAATAATAATAATAATTATTATTATCATAAATAATTATAAAATAATAATAATAATCATAATAAATAAAAAATAATAATTAAAACATCAAATAAGATTGAACTAAACTGAAATTAACTGAAATTAAATTAACTGAACTGAAATTAAATTAAATTAACTTAAATTAAATTAACTGAACTGAAATTAACTGAAATGAACTGAAATTAAATTAACTGAAAATAAGATCAAAAGAACAGGGCCTAAGCCAAATTCCATTTTGCTTACCATTGGAGTTGCTCTTATAGTACTAGTAAAAAAGTAACTTTTCAAAACACCCTTTATAAAATTTTATGGGAACTACAAACACATCACACATGTCAATTTCTAAAAAATATGCCCACCAATTTATGCAGTTTTTCCATTGATTTTTGCTTGTACTGCGTTCCCTCCTAAACCAGTAAACCCTCTACTCGAGCACTGACAATACTAAACAGAGATCGCTGTATCACAAAATCCAAATTGTGCCCCTAAATTATCTCTAAAAATTTAATCTCGTTACTCCATTATCATACTAAAGTACTTCAATTTCAAAGGTATTAATTTATGTTGGTTCATTTGCCCCCAATTATTCATGGTTCTTCCATTTGTGCTTGAGGTAATTTACCGCTTTTTTTTTACCCTGTTTTTTTTTTAAATTCCTTTATTGTTATGAATTTTCTTTTCGCCCATAAATTTGGTTGATTTTGTTATGTGGGTATGCAATTATTATTGATTTATTTTAGTGAGATTTCTAAGTGGTCATATTTTAATGGTTAGTGGGTTTATATATTTTTTTGTTTTCCCCTCAACTTTTCATCAGCTTCTACTTGTTTTATAATTGAGTTACAGGGCAACTTTATATTATAGTAGTTTGAACTTGGATTTCATGAAAATGAGAGCTAATGTATGCAAATTTAATGGAGCATCAGTTTATAATAAGTGGGTCATAGACCGAGCAGCCCTCAATTCAATATATATGCGTTTTGAAGTATAATTTAAAGAATTTGAATTGTATTGAATGAATTTCTAAATGATCAAAGATTTTTCTATTGTGAATTTATTGTTCCCTCTGTAAGTGGTACTAGGAGGTTCAATCCAGGGTAAATTGAACAAATTGAGTATAGGCAACAACAACAACAAAGCCTTAGTTCCAAATGATTTGGGATTGGCTAACATGAACTGTCGTAACTCGTAAGAAATCGTTTCCGTGACAACCGAAACAGTAAAAGTAAAGGAAAAAAGAGCTTAAACAAAGAAAAATGAGATAGTGAAAGTGAGAGGAGAAAGACAAGAGAAAACATAAGGAACCAAAAATATGGGGATATATAAAAAATAATAATACTCTATCCGTTCTAAAATAAATGAAAAAATTACCATTTTAGGCGGTTTCAAAATAATTGAAACGTTAATCTATTTGGCATTTATATCTCTCATCACATGGGCCCCTCTTTTTATTTCTCTCTATGTATCTCCACCCCTACATTTCATTAATACATAATTTGAGAATGTTCTATATAGACTATTATAGAGTTACAGAGAAAAACATATGAAAAGATTTGAGAAAACTCTTAAAAGGAAATTTAACCATAAACTAATCTAACTATTATAATGAAACTAATGTCAATACAACCTTGGAACTGATATTCTTACTCATTAGTTTCACAACAATTAATTAATTAATTCTACTTAGGCAGATTATTATGTTTTATTTAAACTATTACATGTCTCAGTTTAGTTTTTGTTCGTAAATCGTTGCACGCAGCAGATATAGTGAAGCATGAACAAGAACAATAGCAACAAGGACATAAGGTCTCACAATACTGTGCTCTAACTGGATTCCATTGTAATAGCTCAAATGTAAATCCAAATATAAGTTCCTTTTATTTATTTATACCCCATGACGTCTTCTCGAGTTATTCATCTTTGACTGATAAGTCACAAGGCTTACCTGTAAGCCTCAATTTGTGTGTCTTTCCTATAAGCCAACTTAGTTCCGCATTTCCTTCTAAAAGCATGCTTGGATTGGGGAATGCGGATAATGAATTTAGGGGGTAATGAAGACAATATTAAGGGAATATAGATGAGTATATAGACCGTGTTAAATCGGACAAGGTAGTGATAATGCGAGGAAGAGGGAGGCCAAAGGAAGCTGTTACCCTCATTTTGGGGTAATACATTATCCTAGGGGGTGGTGGGTATCTATTACACCCAACATGAAAGTAATAATTTTCCCATTCCTCCTCCTTACACAATCACTGCCTCATCCTATCTGCCAGACTACCACCACCTCTGTGCACCCTCACTTTCTTTATGATTTCTCCTATTACTCTTGATCTAAGCATGCCCTTGGCCCCTTAGTATATTCTTAATTCTTTGAGTTAACTCCAGCCTCCAGGTCTTCTATTAACGCTAAGAGATTATAATCAGTTTACATGATTGCTTCTTCAATAAGCATAATGGTACAACCTAACCTAACACCTCATATACAATGGAGCTTCCTCTTTTCATGTTGGAGTAAGTGGCCTTAATGACATGAATGCAAAATGCTGTGTCATGGAAATGCTTAGACTCCAAAATATGTAGTCATACAAGCTTGTGCTCTAGATGAATTTCTCAAGGTTACAAGTTTTATTTATGTTCCTAAACCCTTATCTTGAAAGATAGTATTTAAATTAATAATGCTTGAATTGAATAAAATTCATCCTAGCAACCACCACATAAACCACGTAGTGTGCACCTAAAGTTTTATCCTAAAGAAAATGCATTTGCTAGATAAATATTTCTTTTCACAAAAGACAATGCAAAACTCCTAGAAATGAAATACTAGCATTATGACCTACATAATGAATCTTCATCATGCGGGACTTTTAAACAAATTTATCCTAGCTAATTTCAACTAGAATGCTATGTAGGTCCACTATGATACGTGACTCAACACAAAACTACAGTGCATTGCAAAATATAGTTCACTTTGTGTCAGTATATTCATTTAGTTCCACCTGCACTACACACAGGTTCCTTCCAAACCATTACAACAAATTCTTTGCTTTTAGTATGCCCATTTCTACATGAAGTCTAGCTGATATAGACACTAACCACCTGCTCAAGTTTATGTCAGCAGCCACCATCCATCAGCCACATTCGCACCATTAGACTTCTTGTTCCATGTTCACACGTCCCATCATATCAACATTGCTCATGTTTGTTAATTATAAGGTGCACAAATGAATACATAAGTTTGCTTCATAATTACGATGTTTGTGGTCATCAAAACATTACATTACTTAACACCCTCTTGTTTGATGCACGTGCAAGTTTCTTCCATTGATTAGATGGAATAAGCCTTGTAGCATTTGTTCCCATGTGTGTATATGTGCCCTGAAGTTGAAACGGAATAAGGTCAATGTTTTGGTAGCTAGTGTAGAGTTTGTTACCAACTAATTTTTATGGGATAAAGTTGCCTTCATGCCGTCTTCTTCTTTCCGTACTTCCATTCCTTGGGGTTCAATTTCAAGGCTGTTCTTGTCTCATTTACATCGTGGCTGGCAAAGTAATTAGTCCTGTAGAAATTAATAACTCCTCTGTCCTGTGCTCTGTTATCTTTTTCCTTGGTGAAAACCGTTGTCAGTTTCATATTACAGTTTACTCTCTAGCTTCTAAGAGTCACGCAGATTTTGACCACACTCTTAATTGGATTGTAAGCTTCTTCAATGTTATTGCTGTTGGTTGTCTTAGATGACAAAATGTCTGTCTAGCAGTAGCCGATTAGAGAGTTTTTTTTGGTTGCATTTTACTGCTAGTAGGGCTTACTTAGTTGGGATGAGACAACAGGACTGTGTTACATCATGCTGTTTCTGCTTGCAATTCCTCATTATGTAGGAGACATATCCCATTATTGCACTGACTAGAAATAGAGACATATCCTTACTCTTGAGCTACTTCACTTATAAGATGGCCTTATGGCATATATATGATTGAAAATCAAGTATTTGCTTTGAGTAAGCTGTGTTACAATCTTATTGGACTATTTATCTAGTAAGAACATAACTTTTATGCATTAGAGGGTTGAGAAGTGTGCTTGTAGAGTGTCTGGTCATTCAGAGATTTTCTTGTTGTCCTTAAGAAGCCATCAAACTTAGCAACCTCAAAGATTAGCATCAAGTTTTGGACATGCTTTCGTTATTTTCTCTCACTTGTCAAAGTGTTTGCAAGACTTTCCCTTTTATGGGGTATGCACCTTTTGTTAGCTATGATGAATTTATCATGGTTCAACCGTTCAAGTGCATGGCAACGATCCTTCTTCTTCCCCTGATATTTTTACTTCCATCTGATGTTGCTCTTTTTTAAGAACGAAGAAAAGAGAGGATCCTTAATGTGTTTGGATAAGAGGATTTGGGGATAAAGGAAGGGAAGGGAAAGTGATCGATCAATTTCCTTTATTTTGATGGACGAAGAGATGGGGACAAAAACAAAAGGATCCAAATAGCAAACCAAAATCTTTCAAAAATTGTTATAATTCTTAGGGAAAACACAAACCCCTTCTCCCTTCTCCTTCCTTTACCTACCTGTCTGTTTCCTTAGCCTCCCTTGAGTCCGTTCCCCTAGCATTGCTCTTTAAGCACACCATAATCTACTATCAGCATGTGTCTTTCGTTTTTGGGCAATTTGAAATATACTTATCTAGTAAAAGTGGAATAAACATAATTGATGTGCAAAAATGAAACAAGTTCAAAGATAAATGTGATGCCATTGATAACTTAGGGCCCGTTCGTTATCGTTTTTTGTTTCCAGTTTTAAGTTTTTTTGAAAACCAAAAACAAAAATACGGAAACCAGAAAAAGTAGTTTCCAGTTTTCTGTTGTCAGTTTTCAAAATTAGCATGTTTACTATCAATATGACTAATTTTAACCTTATTATACAATTCATATCATATAGTTCTAAAATCATAAAAACCAAAAACTGAAAACTGGCAGTGATACCGAACGGGCCCTTATCTATCTCACTTTCTGTTTTGCAGCAGATTTGTATCTGTTTGTCTATTTGTCTATTTGTCTGATTGCAGACTGTATTTTCCTTCAGTTAGCTACTGATAAATTTTCAGTTTGGTGGTACCACATTGGAAGGGTTAAGGATTAGGCCAAAGCGACGAGTAAATAAATAGAGGTACCTGAGACTAAGCAAATCATACCTTTCTCGGCCTTTTGGCTAAGATCAAGTGTAGTATCTGTTCTTATCAGTTTAATATCTGATACGTGGGTCATTGACCCACAACGATATTAAATTTATTTTTTTAGGGGGTGGATCCACCACAATAGCTTGCTATTGGGATCCTCAAGCGTCGCTCATGCGTTGCACTACTGTACGGGCCTGGCGTACCCCACTATATCATCATTTAGAATTTTCGTATGTTAACTGGAGCCGATAGCCTTTAGTTAAGCAATTGGTTGCCATACATGTCGGGAAAATATCTGTGTAAGGACCTTTATAATAATAATAATAGTTACGCATAAGACTATAAATCGGTCATATAGGTAGTAGTATCTCAGCGCATCAAAATGCAGTCAGGGTTCCAGAGCCGAAATTTTGCTTGCAAAATCTGCTTGTCCGGTTTACTTCATAAAGTTGATGGAATCATTTTGCTGGTGTTTTTGGACTATTTACCTGAAAATTTTGTTGCTATGTTGTTAAATGTTAATTATAGGATGGATTAGAATGCTAAATACGATTTCCATGATAGTCAAATAGTCCTACATGCTAGAATGACCCATATTGGAAGGATTTGCTATCTCACTTTCTGTTTTGCAGCAGATTTGTATCTGTTTGTCTATTTGTCTGCTTGCAGACTGTATTTTCCTTCAGTTAGCTACTGATAAATTTTCAGTTTGGTGGTACCACATTGTAAGGGTTAAGGATTAGGCCAAAGCGACGAGTAAATAAATAGAGGTACCTGAGACTAAGCAAATCATACCTTTCTCGGCCTTTTGGCTAAGATCAAGTGTAGTATCTGTTCTTATCAGTTTAATATCTGATACGTGGGTCATTGACCCACAACGATATTAAATTTATTTTTTTAGGGGGTGGATCCACCACAATAGCTTGCTGTTGGGATCCTCAAGCGTCGCTCATGCGTTGCACTACTGTACGGGCCTGGCGTACCCTACTATATCATCATTTAGAATTTTTGTATGTTATCTGGAGCCGATAGCCTTTAGTTAAGCAATTGGTTGCCATACATGTCGGGAAAATATCTGTGTAAGGACCTTTATAATAATAATAATAGTTACGCATAAGACTATAAATCGGTCATATAGGTAGTAGTATCTCAGCGCATCAAAATGCAGTCAGGGTTCCAGAGCCGAAATTTTGCTTGCAAAATCTGCTTGTCCGGTTTACTTCATAAAGTTGTTGGAATCATTTTGCTGGTGTTTTTGGACTATTTACCTGAAAATTTTGTTGCTATGTTGTTAAATGTTAATTATAGGATGGATTAGAATGCTAAATACGATTTCCATGATAGTCAAATAGTCCTACATGCTAGAATGACCCATATTGGAAGGATTTGCTACCTCACTTTCTGTTTTACAGCAGATTTATATCTGTTTGTCTATTTGTCTGCTTGCAGACTGTATTTTCCTTCAGTTAGCTACTGATAAATTTTCAGTTTGGTGGTACACATTGGAAGGGTTAAGGATTAGGCCAAAGCGACGAGTAAATAAATAGAGGTACCTGAGACTAAGCAAATCATACCTTTCTCGGCCTTTTGGCTAAGATCAAGTGTAGTATCTGTTCTTATCAGTTTAATATCTGATACGTGGGTCATTGACCCACAACGATATTAAATTTATTTTTTTAGGGGGTGGATCCACCACAATAGCTTGCTATTGGGATCCTCAAGCGTCGCTCATGCGTTGCACTACTGTACGGGCCTGGCGTACCCCACTATATCATCATTTAGAATTTTCGTATGTTATCTGGAGCCGATAGCCTTTAGTTAAGCAATTGGTTGCCATACATGTCGGGAAAATATCTGTGTAAGGACCTTTATAATAATAATAATAGTTACGCATAAGACTATAAATCGGTCATATAGGTAGTAGTATCTCAGCGCATCAAAATGCAGTCAGGGTTCCAGAGCCGAAATTTTGCTTGCAAAATCTGCTTGTCCGGTTTACTTCATAAAGTTGATGGAATCATTTTGCTGGTGTTTTTGGACTATTTACCTGAAAATTTTGTTGCTATGTTGTTAAATGTTAATTATAGGATGGATTAGAATGCTAAATACGATTTCCATGATAGTCAAATAGTCCTACATGCTAGAATGACCCATATTGGAAGGATTTGCTACCTCACTTTCTGTTTTACAGCAGATTTATATCTGTTTGTCTATTTGTCTGCTTGCAGACTGTATTTTCCTTCAGTTAGCTACTGATAAATTTTCAGTTTGGTGGTACCACATTGGAAGGGTTAAGGATTAGGCCAAAGCGACGAGTAAATAAATAGAGGTACCTGAGACTAAGCAAATCATACCTTTCTCGGCCTTTTGGCTAAGATCAAGTGTAGTATCTGTTCTTATCAGTTTAATATCTGATACGTGGGTCATTGACCCACAACGATATTAAATTTATTTTTTTAGGGGGTGGATCCACCACAATAGCTTGCTATTGGGATCCTCAAGCGTCACTCATGCGTTGCACTACTGTACGGGCCTGGCGTACCCCACTATATCATCATTTAGAATTTTTGTATGTTATCTGGAGCCGATAGCCTTTAGTTAAGCAATTGGTTGCCATACATGTCGGGAAAATATCTGTGTAAGGACCTTTATAATAATAATAATAGTTACGCATAAGACTATAAATCGGTCATATAGGTAGTAGTATCTCAGCGCATCAAAATGCAGTCAGGGTTCCAGAGCCGAAATTTTGCTTGCAAAATCTGCTTGTCCTGTAAAGTTGATGATATCATTTTGCTGGTGTATTTAGACTATTACCTGAGGCTGGAATGATCAGAAAAGACGTAGAGGTATGTAAGATTATAAAGCATACCTTTTATCGTCTGTTAGGCTAAGATTAAGTCTAGTAACTGTTCTTATAATTTTAATCTATGTTGCTTCAACTCTTCTCTGTATCATATGTACCCATGTTGAACTCTTGACAGTTGACACTATGACAAGGGTATTGTATCCTTAATTTCTTACCCACCCTTTGATTTTGACCTTACCCTTTGATCTTGACCTTGACTTAAACATATTATTGTAGAAAACTATAAAAATACAAGAAAAGTGACGAGAAATCGTAAGATAACTGATATGTGATCCATATTGAGGTTGAGATAAAATTTGAATCAAAATAAACAAACAAACAAACAAGTAATTCTAGAATTTGTATATTTTAATTGGTAGTGTGAAATGAGATGTAAAAGTCTTTAAGAATCAAGATTATGCTTCATGAATGTCATGTCCCTGCACCTCGTGTCCAATCCCTAAAGCAAGTCCCTAATATTGAATTGTACTAATGTACTCGTAGCTTTGCCGGAGTAACATAAAGCTTTATTTGATACTTGGGTCACTGTTCCTCAATGATAATAAATTCTGCAGAGTCGAAACTTTCAGCTCGTATAATATCTTTCAAGGGTTATGCAGTTAAAATACACCTCGGCACTTTAATATCACTGGTGGGTTTCTTGCTTGTTTCTCACCTGTGTCATTGGATGTTTATGTTGTATCCAGCTATGTTAGTTAGTGGCAGGATCATGGGATCTGATTTTTTTTAATTATATTGTGAAACTATATTATGGTTAAGATTATTTTTCTGAAAACACCCTTTAAATGTGGTACTTATTCTCAGTGACACCTATTGTTGTTTATATGAGTTTCAAAAAGTGGTGTAATACTTGTAGCCTTTCAGGACAAATTTTCTCATAAGAACATGGCTTTGATGCAATGATTGCAATATAGTGTGGAAAAATGTGTGTGCAGAGATTTTGCCTGTCCATGTAGAGCATTTCCCTTTTTACTCTTAAGAAGTCATGAGATTTTACCTCCTTAGAGATCAGTATTTAGTTGTTGACATTTTCTACTTTTATCTGTTGCCCATATGGCAAATGGTCTTCTCTTTCACTATTCTCCATGTCTTCCATGCATCTCATGCTGTTGTGTTACTTGAAGAAGGAAGAAAGCGAGCATACTCTAGCTGCTGCCCTATCTTTCATTTTTCAGCTATTTGAAACACATCTTATTGATATACAATGGTATTAATAATGGAAACATGATTATTTTGCAAAATTGAGATGTCCAAAGATAAACTTGACGCCATAAAGAACTTTTCAATCACTTTCTGCTTCTGCCTTGCATCAGATATTTCTGCTCAATGTCTATATGACTAACTTTGTAAATTGGAGACTATATTTTTACAGCTTAAGACATATTCTGTTCTTGATGATCCCACATTGTAAAGTGAAATGTAAGTCTCTAATGACCTGATGATAAAATACAAGCATGTGAGACTAAGTAAAGCATACCTTTCTCGGCCTTTTGGCTAAGATCAAGTGTAGTATCTGTTCTTATCAGTTTAATATCTGATACATGGGTCATTGACCCACAATGATATTAAATTTATTTTTTTAGGGGGAGGATCCACAACAGTAGCTTGCTATTGGGATCCTTGAGCATCGCCCTTGTGTTGCACTATTGCATGGGCTAGGCGCACCCCATTAAATCATTATTCAGGATATTTGAGACTATTTTATTAAAGAATTCACGGTTTTCTTAGGGATTTCTAGAGTCTTGTGCTTTGTAAAGTTTGCACTATGGACTAATGGGGTCTTATTTTTAATGGATACGTAGTACCTCGGATTGCTAGAAGGATGCTGGTCTGGGATGTAACTGATTTCCATAAATAGTTCTGCATTTGTTTCCCATGTAATTAAAAACACTCTGTGGCCGCGAGAGTTGCATTAACTTATATTAATCCCCTCTGGTAGGAAAAGACCGAAGAATTGTCACAGTATTTTGGGAGGTTTATATGGAATAGGCACCTCTGTAAATTCTCACTTGGTAAGGATAGGATAAATAGTCAAATGAGAAGGACTTCTGGGTTTAGCACCCTTAGATCTTTTGGACATTTACAAATTATGAGGTTACTGGATACTAACATGATCTGATCATTTCGGAGTCCATTGTAGCTGTACTGTTTCAATCACGAATAAGCTAAACTCTGGAAGTCCTACCTTGAAAGTTGATAAAGGCTATGCTTTTGTTATTACCCTATGATAATGACTTGACCATACTCGTGTCTCTCCGGAGACATCTGATAAACTTGGAACAATACTGAGAAGATAAGCATGGACCCTGCACAAGGATGACAGGCACAACTCGAGACTAGGTCCAAACTTTTTTGGCTTTTGAGTTGAATCCTTTTCCTTCAAGAAGCTAGAGTGCAGAAAGTGTATGTGTGTTTATCAAGCAATGGTCTTTTCTCAATGCTCTTAATGATGCTTTCTTGTATATGTTGGCTCTTTTTCTTCTGTTCGTTGATTTTCATAAGATCTACTTCAGTGTGCATTGCAGAAAACTCATTTTGCTGTGTGAAATTTTTCTTAATATGTACGTAGTATTTACTGCTCACGTACTCTGATTTCCTGTGAGTGCTGTTGTACTGACAGCAAAGTTTGATGAAAGAATATGAGGCTTTTTTGATTAAGAAGTAGAACATAGAATTTGATCTATCCTATTGATATGCCTCTTCTCCTGTCAGTGGCCGAACCTCACTTTTCAAACTCGTTAATGCGACAACTTCTGGGACCTTCTTTATAGACTAATAATGAGTTTGTTAGTATCATTTTATACTCGTATTATCTTATATGCATGAAATGCTTGACTTTTGCTTGACTAAGTTGTTTCTAACTCTTCCTTTTACAAAAATGTTGATTGCAGTCATGATTCCTGTCATTTGATTACAAGTTTGCAACTGGTTGGGGAAAGAGGTAATTGTGTTTGCTCCTTGTGTTTTTAATTTCCCATAACTATGTTATATTCAATTGTTTTGGTTCTCTCGACTGATGTCTACATCAAAGATGTCATATTTGCTTTACTTTTTCGCCTCTGCGAGTTTGTTTAGTATCACCTTTACGTTAAAGGAAATTGTGTCAATTCGACTATAATGTAAAGGTGGCTCAGCACTTCAACTTCAGTTTGAAAATTTAGTTTTTGGGGTTTGCCTTACCAGAATTGTGCGTCTCCATGCGTTATAGTGTTGTAGTTGTAGTTGGTGACCGCAAATTCCTTTAGAGCTCCATGTACAGGTGATAATGAGAAAATAAAATAACCTAAGTTGCTCAACTTCTCTTGAATATAAATCATATATACTGATGCATTCTACCAATAATATAATATGCATTAGTGCCACATAAAATGTTGTGCAGTTCATATTTCGTTATAAATCATTTGTACCAGTAATGGATGTTCTTTGTATTCCAATTACATCAGAAATATATGCTCCTTCCATTCTATAATAGAGGGCCTATAACATATCCATTATTCTCGTTTCATAATTGAAGTTATTGGTATATAATTCATTATTTAGTGTACATTTACCTTTATATTCTTCCCTTATCACCATATCGTGCAATGTTTGAAATTGATATTCTAGCTGTTTGACCTTTTCTTCTTCAAAAGGAGGCTCTCTGATCTATGTATTCTAGCCTTAATTATTATATATTATGAACTGTGAAAAGGAGGAAGCATGGAAGAATAGCCTTAATTTTCTGTCCCTGCTCTCTCTATCTCCATAGTTCCCTTTCACTGCTTAAATTCTCTTTGTGAACTCTGAAGTCTGTTTTCTTAGTAAACCTGCCACTTTCAGTTTCAATTTGCTCTCTGAATTCTGAGATCTGGAGCGTATAATATGTTGTGACATATGACATAAGTTAACTGCTTTACAAGGTTTCACCGAGTTCGTACTCTCCTTAAGTGCTAAGATACCTCAGAGACTGCTGCAATGTTGTCGCATAGACTATATCTTCTCATGCTTTTTTTCAAAAGCTTATTGTTATGGCTCTGAGTTGGTGCCAGAACAAAGTTTTTGGCATTAAAGTTGAGTTGGAAAAAAATTTCTCAAATTTAGCTGGTGCTGGCATTATACTTCATATAGAAAGCAAATCAAATTTACTTCTGTGAGGGGACAAGATAATCTGAAATAAAGAAAGCATCCCTTAAACGGTCTTTTGCTTTTAATCAAGTGTATTATCTGATCTAAGATCTTTTCAGTCAAAAGTTCAGGTGTAAAAAATTAAATTCGCTTCGTACTTCATTGCTAAAAAAGGGTTCTGTTGAGGGTTATATTTTCCCTTTTGGATATGGAATGTCCAGGGAAGAGAATGGGGGTGGTTCTGCTGAGGGATCTCTATGTCATTTGTTGGTTACTTGTACATCGTGTTTTTCTGCTGAATAGGAATTGGAAACACCTTTGGGCCATCAGGACTGAGAAGTGGTCGAAATTCAGATTTCACCGGTCCTGTGGATAGCAAGACTAAAATCATTCTTCTTGAATGCCAAGGTTAGTACAATGTGCTAAAAAATAACATTATGCATTTATGCCCAACTACGGTATGTGTGCAATGCACCAGGTCAGGCCACCAATCAAGTACACGTATGCAAGACGCAAGAAGGGGAGCACAGGGGATAATTAGCTCTCTCTGTAAAAAAAGATTATCTAATTCTGTTATAAAGGATTATGATGTGTCAAGGGGTATGGAGGGATTATGGTCTGACATTCTGTTAGGGGAGAATGTTGAGGTATCTATGGTTGTTAGAAAGCTGGGAGAGTTGGTATAAAAGAGGGAAGGGAATAGTAAGAAGGTATCCAGAAATTGACTGAAGTAGTGTATTATAGTGGGAGAGCCTGAGCCTCTCGAAAGCTCAGTCATCTTGTATTTCTCTTTGCTTTGTGTGATCAGCTATTGTTGAGTGGTTTAGCAGTTTTGCACAGCATTGCAATGTTGACGTACTTACTCTTTACCCATATGAAGTGAGCACAACATAATAGCACTGTCTACAGCATTGCTAAAGCTGTAGTCCCAATTAAAGTGAGCAAAATGTAAGCAAATCCAAGCTCACTTAATTTAGTGTTTAGAATTTGGCAATAGAATTGATTAGGGGTTGCGCGAACGCAGACCCCCACTAACACAAATTATGACGTACACTCTTCCTCAATGGGAAGATGTTAGGTGGGCACCCCTCCTGAAGTGCAATGGAGGCCACCCACCTAAGCCATGAGCCTTTATGATCGCCCATTGACCCCATCCAGGTAAGTATGTTTACTTGTAATCCACGGCTTCATTTTATATCTTTGTTGTCCTTCCTATTTTCATTACTTTATTGATGTGGGACAGGAACAAAATCTTCTAAGACATCTTTGAACTTGGAATTGTGGTAGGTATTAGGCCATCAAGTTTCGAAGTCTCTGGAGGTGACGATGAAATATGTTTTTTTTTTCTAGGGGGACAATGAAATATGTTACATATGAAGTTCTGTGTAGTTGATATAGGATCATTGATATTGTAAGTAGCATCCCCTGATAGATCATCATATCTTGCTGTGTCTCTACTCTCTCGTTCCAGAAGAATACTTTTCAGCTTGATGAGGCTAGGCCATATAAAAAATTAACAACAATTACCACCTTGAGCTGTTCCCTGTTAATTATTCAGGGAAAAGTATTATGGGTGTTCCAACTTCGGAATTATTATTGTACTCATTTCTCATATCTTATATCTTATGAAGAACCATGTAACACAGTTGTGCCATCTCCAAAGATATAACTTGCCCACAAGTTTGTTTATTTCAGTAAAGGTTAGGGACTCGAGTTTTTTGTCTTGGCTCTAGTAAATCTAGTATATTAGTTAGCTGTATATTATGGGTGTAAAACCTGGAATTCCCACATCCAAAGATTAATAAACAACTGCTTTGTTTATTATGCAGAGATTAGAGCATAAGGTTGTCTCTTCGGAGACATCTGATAAAATTGGAACGATACAGAGAAGATTAGCATGGCCCCTGCGCAAGGATGACACGCACAAATCGAGAAATGGTCCAAATTTTTTTTTCCTTTTTTGCCACTTGCTGCTAGGTTTTCTTCTTATCCCTCTTCAATCTGTTTTTCTCTTTGAATCTGGGGGATGTTGAACTGACGAGAGTTTTATTCAGCCTTTTGGCCCCTGCACAAGGATGTCACTCAAATTTGACGATATGTGGGAATATATTAGTACTAGTGGCAGAGCCTTTGAACACAGTACACGCAAACTAGACCTTAAGCTTTTACTGAAATTCCCTTATCATAAGTCGCAAACATGTCCTATTAATGGCCTTCTATACTGTGTTCAAAAGACTGTCATTAACATTTTAGAACTTGTGAGTAGGTTTTCTTCAATTTCAAAATGTTTTTTCTTCTATATCAAATCTGCTTCTTCCTTAAGACACCTCTCTACTTGAGCTATTATTATGAGCATCTTGGATGTTCCTTTGGTTATTATGAATAAACTGATTGCAAGGCAATACTTATTGAACACCTTAAGTTGGGAGACACCTCTCCACAGGTGCGGTGTGCCGGTGTCTCTTCTCATCCATTCAATTTCTCATACATGGGTCATTGTAAAAGAATAGTATTTAATTTTCAGGGAGGCATCTGCAGTACTTTGCTAGCAGAACTCTCAACTGTTGCACTAGGGCACAGGCCCTATAATTAGACATTCTCCTACAGTAATATTGAGGTATGAAGCAATTACATTATGTCAGCCTTTTCCTGGATAATAGGAGATTTACATTATGATTTTTTGAGATCTTAAATCTGATGGAAAATCATATTTGCAGCTGCTTTGGGTTAGGAAGATTATAAATGGTAACTAGATAGGGGCCGCGCGAACGCAGGCCCCCACTAACACAAATTATGACGTACGCTCTCCCACTTTGGGGGAGACGTTAGACAGGCGCACCTCCTTAAGTGCAATGGAGGCCACCTACCTAGGCCATAAGCCTTGTTGATCGCCCATTGACCTCGTCCAGGTAAGTAAGTTGCTCTGTTACATGCATCTTCATTATATATTTGTCTTCTCTTCGAGCTCCTTGTTGGTTAATACATGTGGGAGAGGATCAAACTTTGCAAAACTGACTATGATGAGCTAGTGTTTCTTTCAGCCTTCACTTAAGCATTTTTATATAAATCTCCTCTCCGCAATCCAGATTTCCATCAACAAGGCTCATGGACTATGATAGAGAGGTTTCTTTCGAGTGACTTGTAACTAAAGGAGACTCTCAATACTTTTATTCCTACTTTCTCTCTTATTTCTTTTATTATAGTGATTGTTCTCTAAGTTCTAATCCCACCCAATACCACATTTAAAGTATGTACTATCTAGTACATATGCATGTTACCTAAACGAAACCTGAAGCTCGTGGTAAGCTTTTTTTTCAAGAGTTGGTACCACGGCTTCATGGGTAAGGATGTGTAGATAATGAAGCATGGTTCTTTTTGGAAGTAAGAGGGAGACTCATTTGCCTGAATTTGGGGCTATAGACAGGGACAATCATTTCTGTAACTATTTTTGGGGCTATAGACTATAGACAGGGACAATAATTTCCTTAGTTTTTGGGAGTATAAGGTTGCTTACTGGATCCCTACCTTGATGTATGAAAGTTCATATTAATAGGTTGAACTTATCTCACTGATGGCCTTATGACCAATACTTTTTGATGTACTTGTAGGTTATGACCAAGAGATCATGTAAAACATCTCCACCTTGATAATAATTAGACCATTGACAATAAAGAAATTTGTACTTCAATTAATGGAAGTTCCTATATGGAACTCCCTCCAAAAATAAACGTATGCCACTGAATGCAGCGAGCACACGGTATTCTTTAGTAAAAGGCGAAAGAATAGTTCGCTCTGTGCTCACTGCATGGCTGCGTGAGTTGTACATCAGTGGCTTTAGATATTTATATGCAATCCTGGCTTGGATATTATTTCTTCTCTGATGTGGTACTTCTGAGCCTTTCTTCTGTACTTTTAGTTTAAAGGCCTGTTTCCTAAACCAGAAGAATACCATTCCTCGTAAAGTAAAGGATGTCTTCACTTCTTGGTATCCCAATATAACACTTCTGAGTGGTCATGCTGCAGAAAATTTCTTCGAAATCGGCTGCTGACATGCTATTTAAGAGTAGGAGTGCGGAATGGCAAAGGGAAAAATTTCGGTAAGATTACCATATCATATCATTGGCTAGCCTCGGTCGTCCTTGTCTTCTATCTTGATGCCAGAATAGTTACAGGCCATATTTTCACTATTTTTCATATATAAATTTTGCATAGTAACACCTAAGCTTGAAGCTTGAAGATGATATATTTATGTATACTAATTTTCTTCAATTCTAGGATATCTATGAAAAACTTACCATCTGGAACGACATATAGTTGTGCGACATACCAACTTGGTATTGCACAGAGAGATACCAAGTGTTTCCCATTATCTTTGGTTTGGGTGATTTGACATACATACAGAGATATTGTACAATAATTTGTAAGTAACTCCATAGCTTTTATATAGTGCTATTGTTTTTCTCTATTTTAGGGTTGGTAATGGAAGTTGGTGTTGAACTTAGCCCTACCATCAATGTAATCCTAGCCCATATAAGATCACCTTCATGGAGGAGTGCAAGGGATTAGGGAATAATAATACCACTCTCAACTCTCAAGATGCCTGTAATAGGACTTGAATCCATGGTGTTTATATAATCTCATCACTCACACCCCATATTTTCATTTGTATAACCCTGTAAAACAAATATAAAGTTTACTGAATGTTTTTAAAGAAAAAAATTTGATATATAGACAGAATTTTCAATATAAAATGCTGGTTGAAGAGGGTAGTTATATAAGATTCTTTACCTCTGTAACGTCGTCTCCAAAATTGTTACTTTATGCACGTTTTAGAAGTTAGGATTTATGATATAGACATGCAAATGTGAGGGTCACTATAAAATACTTATTGATCTAATACACATGGTTACCTCATGTAATTTCCCAAAAAAAAATGGCTAGTCTTTTATAAAGTTGTCAGTACCTTAGATGCTGTGATATGTAACTTGACTTTATTAGGCTGTAAATTTTATTTTGTTGTTTATTAAAATTGATGATCTCACATCGTAAGTGAACTCATATATTAGTAATCAAGTATCCCCCCCTAAAGAAAAAGAGAGGAAAAATTAACATGAATGAACTGAACTATGGCTGATTTTATAATAATAATCTCAATCATAGATTATTCGGAAATAATCTCAACTATGAAGGTTGTCTTCTCTAATCAATCTAGTGACCTAAAATTACCGATTTAAATGATGAGATAATGAAGGTTATATGTTTAGGAGTTCAAAATCCTTTTTATATATCATTTGTACCAGTAATGGTTGCTCTTTTTGCGCACCCCGTTACATCGGAGATTTGCTACTTTTACTTTATAATTTAAGGCCTATAACAAGTTTCTTTTTCCTGTTTAATAATTTATGTGATTTAGGAAAATCCATTATTTTGTTTACAATTTCTAGATTATCCTTATCTTTTCCCCTTAATACCATTTCATGCAATGTTCAAAAATTATATTTTAGTTATTATAAATCTACGTGGCTAATGTCTTGTATTTTTGGGCTATCCGAAATGTAAAAATCTTATATGGACCTGGTCCATACTAAATTAGTGTGGACCTAATGCTAATTCATGTGATTTATGAAAAAAGGGTCACTATATAAAAAAAATAGATAGAAAATAATGAGTAGATATAGATTCTAAAGTTTGACTATGTGAAAAAAAAGGTTACTATGTCACAAACTGAAAATTTCATCATGATAAAGTAATGTAAGAAAGAGTGACTATATTAAAAAAACGGTCACTATGATAGAAAGTAACTATATAGTGTAACTTAAGATTTTTAAAAGGTTACTATATGGAAAAAAAGGGTCACTATGCTAAATAAGTGGCTTTGGTTCACAATAATATTAGTGTGGACCCAGGTCCACACAAGACTAACTCATCTGAAATACATCTGGTGAGCTGGAATGCAACTGGCAAATAAACAGATTGTCCTACAAATAGCTATGGATCATTTATAGTTTGGCGGTCCCATATTGGAAGGGTGATGGATGGGACCAAAGCAATGAGAATAAATAGAGGTATCCACAACTAAACAAATCATACCTTTCTCGGCCTTTTGGCTAAGATCAAGTGTAGTATCTGTTCTTATCAGTTTAATATCTGATACGTGGGTCATTGACCCACAACGATATTAAATTAATTTTTTTTGGGGGAGGATCCAACACAGTAACTTGCTACTGGGATCCTTGGGTGTCGCCCTTGCGTTGCACTACTGCATGGGCCTGGCACACCCCACTTATTCATTATTCAGAGTTTTCTACTTTTTGTATATTATTTTATAATACAACAGTTAGCTAAAGTCAGTCTAAGATGGTTTCATAGACAAAGTTCAAGGACTTAATTACACATTAGCTAGAGCATCTTACTATCTTAGTAGCGCAGTAGCAGGGTTCTAACCTAGAGACAGAATTGTGCTCGCACTATCTGCTTGCCTTGTTTACTTAATAAAACTGGCGTTATCTTTTTGCTGTTGTCGTTGGATTATTATCTGTACTTTATATATTTGCCTTGTGTGCTTTACTCTCTACAGTCTACGCAGCTATATTTGTTAAATATTAATTATAAGATTGTGGAATGACTTAGTGTGTTTATTACATTTCCATAAAAAATATTCAGATTGTCCTACATGCAAGAACGACACAGATTGGGAGGATTTTAAGCAATATGCTGGTGATTTTGGTTACAATTTAACCGGAGTTGGTCTGGCATCTAATTGGAGAAATCTGAATTTGTCACAAAGCATGTCAAATGGAAAATTCTTCAATAGTTGAAGCTCTAGAATATTTTGTCAATAGACAGGTGAACTTTTTAACTGAACTTCCCTTCAGTGTAATAATTTGAGTACGTCTGCATGTATAGTAAAAAAAAGGAAAAGTGTCTGGCATCGTTAGTTTACTGAGTTTATGGTACTTGCATAATTTTTAGGATATGCCCTGTTTTTGTTTCTTTGGAGATAACTGAAAAAAATGGAACGATGGGGAGAAGATTAGCATGTGAAACAGATTGAGAAAATGTCCAAATGTTTTTTTGAGCTTTTCTGTTTGATCTTATTCCATCTAAAAAGCTTTCTCTGGTTCCAGGTTGTTTGTTATGTATGGAATAATTTCCTTGTTGATGTTGACCTGCTTTATTACTGGAATGTGTAGAAAGGTTTTTTTCAGTCTTTTTTTTCAATATCAAGTACAAAAATCACCTGGGTCTACCTCTACCCTGTCTCTAGGCCTAAACTAAACCTTCCTCCAACCACATAAACATGCTCTTCTCAAAGTTTGATCCTTGGTCTTCGTTGTGGAAGGTGAGCATGATTCCAAAGCTAAAGCTGAATTGTTGGAAATGTAGTATGTTTATGGTTTCTTTTATTTAGCGGCCTTTCCTGTAGACATGTGTCCTTTGTGTTAAGGACAAAAAATGCAGCTCAATCGGTGGAAACATAGAAGAATAGTAGGGCTCCTGTCTGGCCTTCCATTTAAATTTATTAGTAAAAATAATACACTATTTTGTGTACATTTTATGTTTTTTACATTTACATTCCATGCAATGTTTATAAAGGATATATCTGACCTCCTTATTTAGAGATAAATCTGATTTAAATATTATAGCCTTAATAATCTTATATTACAAACTATGAAGTACAACATAAAAAGAATAGTAGTGCTCCTGTCAAAAGTGATATCCAGTTACCCACAGCTTCAGATTGAGTCCTCTCACTTTTTCTCTTATGTTTGGGAGTTTCTGTTCCTTCAGCCGTTTATTTTCTCTTTCCGAAGTCCGTTTTCTATATGATTCTGCCATTTGCAGCTTATCATGTTCTCAATTTTTTTTAAATATATTACATGAATTTCACCAGGCTCTTGACGCGTCCTTGGGAGCTATAATGCTAAGAGACTGCTGCAAGTTATCACTAAAATAATGTCTCAATGCAAACTTATAAGCTTATTGCTCTGATTTTCTGTACTGAAGTTGGTGCTGGCATTAATTTCAGCTGTTCAAAAGCATATTTGCTTCTTTCTTCATTGCTAAAAGAAGGGTTGGGTTGGGTTGGTTGAGGGAAGAAGATAAATTGAAATGAAGAAAGGCCTGCATTCCCGAGCCTTTGACTAAGAAAATTGGTCTTTGATGACCCAATTATGGGAAGCTGATAATATAATATCACTGGCTTGTTGGAAGTTCCTTTGAGGAAAGCAGCATCCATTAAAAATTAATGTATGACACTTGATGCACATGGCTGCATGACGTTGTTGTAGCTTCTGCAACAGTTGATGACTGCTTAATTAGTTTATTGTTGCAAAGGTTTGAGATAAAATTGATTAGGGGTTGCTGCGAACGCAGACCCCCACTAACACAAATTATGACGTACACTCTTCCTCAATGGGAAGATGTTAGGCAAGTATCCCTCCCAAAGTGCAATGGAGGCCACCTGCCTAGGCCATGAGCCTTTTTTGATGGCCCATTGACCCCCGCCCAGGTAAGTAATTTTGACAATATTCCATGACTTCAATTTATATCTATGTTGCTCTTCCCATTTCTGTTTTTCATTGATATGGGACGGGGAACTAAATCTCGCGACACATATTTGAACTTGGAATTGTGGTATACGTCATCATACCATCAAGTATCAAAGTCTTCGATGATGACACTGATGTAGCTTGCATCTAAAGTTCTCTCCATGTGATACAGGGTCATGAATTTCTCATATCGTATGCTGAAGCATCTCCTAGCTTGTCATATCGTGCTGTCCTTCTCTCTTTGCAGGACATGTTGTCAGCTTGGTCATGCATTTGAGACAGCATTTGAAGTACGTAATGAAGTCAACAAGATGCTTTGGAGTTGAATTAAGGCAACGTGGTCATTTAAAAATCTTTGTGGCTTCTTTACCATATGACCCTCAGAAATGTTGCCAGTCTTTCCTGATTATTGACAATGACATAATTAATACTTTGGTATCATAGTACAGGGAACCAAAGAGATATGGTACATTAGACTTGCCAGGGTTATGATTGTGTTTTTTTTGTCAACTTGGCAAGATTCCATGTAACACAGTTGCGTCATCTCCCTTTCATCGTGGCTACGCTTAAAGGGTTTGTTGAGTTTATTTGTACAAATGTTTGCAGACTCGAGCTTGTTGCATATTCTAGAGTAGAAGAGTTGTTGATGATTGATATCATTTGAGCAAAGCATGTATCATTCCATTCAGTGAGCTTTGGCAATGAGAAAATGTTTGGAAGGGAAGGAGTTGTGATAATACTATCTGAGTTACAAACTTTCATATCTTATGCTTAATTTTTCAATTGGCTTGTGTGATGGATGGTTCTAAGGCTTTTGCGGACTTGCATATCTTATGCCTAGTGCAGTAACATTCTTCCAGCACTGGTGACATTATTGAAAAGTAAGATAATATCCGTGTTCTTTTGCTTTCGATCTCGTTTCCTCGAGGCTTGGGGTGTCTCTTGCCACTTGCCAGTTTCTCTTCTTACATTTTGAAAAAACCTAGATATTTTGTTGAGAAAGAATAAGACTAGTTTTGCCTTGTAAGTTATAGGCTTTATCGGTATGCTTATGAAGATATAAGGCTTATCTAGATGTTCAAACACCAAGCATTTTCAGTTGTTGTATAAGTTCTGTTCATTTTGTATATATTAATCTTATATACTAAATGTAGATAATTTTTGTTTCAGTGGAACCATCTCTTGAAGTGCAGTGGAGGCCACCTGTTAGAACATGAGCCTTCTTGATCTCTCATCAACACCGTCTAGGTAAGTATTTTTGCTCTATCACTTGCATCTCCTTTTATATACATCTCTTTTTTGAGCCTGTTGTTACTTGTTAATTTTATTAATCAGGGCTGGGATCCAATTTTGCAACGCCACATGAACAGTGTAAGCGCGCCTATGCGCAAGGCAAATGGTTTATGTGCTTTTTTGCGTTAGGCGAGGCGATTTCAAAGAGGTGCATGAGATTAAGAAATCTGGATTGCGGAGAGGAGATTTATATGATTGTTGTTGAATTTGCAGAGAGGAGATTTATCTCCTCATATCCATCTTATTAGTTTTCAATGGTGTTGGTTATTGAAACATGATTGCTGTGCAAAATTGGGATGTCCAAAGATGAACCATGCCATAAAGAACTTTTCAATCACTTTCTACTTCTGTCTTGCATCAGATATTTCTGCTCAATGTCCATATTACCAATTTTGTAAACTGGAAACCGTATTTCTTCAGCTTAAGACATATTCTGCTTTTGTTAATCCCACACTGGAAAGTGAAACGTAAGGCTCTAATGACCTGGTAATAAAATACAAGCATGTGAGTCTGAGTAAAGCATACCTTTCTCGGCCTTTTGGCTAAGATCCAAGTGTAGTATCTGTTCTTATCAGTTTAATATCTGATACGTGGGCCAATGGCTCACAACGATATTAAATTTATTTTTTAAGGGGAAGTTCCACCACAATAGCTTGCTATTGGGAACTTTGTGCGTCGCCCATGCCTTGCACTACTGCTCGGGCCTGGCGCACCCCACTAAATCACTATTCAGAATTGTATCACATTATTCACCAAAAAATTAAAGAATTGTATCACATTATTTTATAATTCGTCATCAAAACTGATAGCCTTTAAGGTATGTTCACCTAAAAAAATACTTTCAGATAAAGTTCCAATATGGAAATTCCTTCCAAAATTTCCCTTGTTCATTTTGTAAAACTGGTTTGATCATTTGCTGGCATCATTATGAGCATTTGAATATTTTTGCTACGGCAGTAATTTTTTTATTTACACTTAATGCATATGACAAATCATGTCATGATCCTGGAAATTTAATGAGCATTATTGTCTCTGGTTTAGCTCTGCGGGATCCAGAGTAGTGATTGCTACAAGTCTGATACATGAATACATCCCTTGCTGAAACGCTGATAACATTTCTTTTTCAGTTATTCTTTGAAAATACCTCTAGAGGGGATTGGGATAAGCATAGTGAAAAAGGGTTTTCCCTGAGATGGGAAATGAAAACTATTAGCCCCAAACGAGGTTTGTGAATAAGTGATTGCCTACATTGTATGTCCCATTCTTCTACCCTTTCCTAGGAGTCGATGACTATTCATAGCTATTACAAAACTCGATCCAATGCTTTATTTCCGTCCGAGTTGATCTTGATTCGACACTAGAAGTATATTGATTTTTCCCCAATAACTGAATACTTGTCTGTAAATACTGCACATTTGATTCCATCCATAAATCGATTTTCTATTATTTTGCGTCACTTCATTGTAAAAAGCTGTCATTTTATTATTAATAGTAACTGATTTACTATTATTAGGCATGTGGTGTAGGTGATTGTGTGTTTCACTTGTACAGCTACATTATTGTCTGGCCTTCTTAAATCTTTATAGACTAGTAGTAACTACTTTTCGAGTATCATTTTTACTATTATACATATAAAATGCTTGCATCTTCCTTTATCATAAATTATATCTTCCCTTACTCTTCCTTTTGCATAAATTATAATTGCAGGTCCTTTGTGAAACCTCTCATCGGATTACAATTTTCCGACTGGTTGGGGATAATATTCTGTACGCTTAGACCTCTGTAAATCCTGCTATTGACTATACTTGTTTATTAATTGATATGAGGTAATTATATATGCTCCTTGAGTTGGTCAATTTCCCATGACCATGAAATGTTCAATTATTTCTGCCTCCCAAACTCTCAGATATTGAGTGCTTGAATTCTTGTGATTTATGACGTATTTTGAATGCTTTTCAAGGTTTCACTGGGCCTGTACTCTCCTTAAGTGCCAAATGCCTTGGAGACTGCTGCAGAGGTATCACCTTAAATTGTCTCTTACTCGTGTTTATTTACCAAAGCTGCCTTCAACATTCTTTTGTTATATCATCAAATATCTGTTTGTAGTTCTTTTCATTATAAAGTTCAGCTGTTAAAAAACAAATTTGCTTTGTTAATCACTAAACAAAAGGGTTCAGGTGAGGGAAAAACAATTGGAAGGTTATAATAAGAAGCTTTGCACTTGGCTTGTTGGAAGCTCCCTTTGAGAAGCTCCCTCTAAAAATAAACGTATGCCACTTAGTGCAGTGAGCACACGGTATTCTTTAGTAAAAGGCGAAAGAATAGTTCGCTCTGTGCTCACCGCGAGGGCTGCGTGGCGATATTATGAACAGACTTGGTAATATATGTCTGAAAATCCTAGCTTGGATATTCTTTCTGACTGATGTGGGGCTTTTCTGCCTTTCCACTATACCTTTAATTTTTTTGTTTATAGCTAATCATTGGACCAAAATATACCCTGAAAGCTGATAATGTGTTTAGATGAGGGAATGGAAGGGAAAAATGAGGAATTTATGTTCCTTTTTACTGGAGATAGGATGACCCTGAAAGAGAGAAAGGAAGGAAACGAGAGCGAAGGGAAGCGGAGGGATCAACTATAGAAAATATTTGGAAGGATGATTGAAAGCCGCTCCTTCCCTCCTCTGATGTCACTTCCATTTCCTTCCATGACTGCTAATGTAAGAGTGTAAAATATATCTTCACTTGCTATCTTAAACTGGTGTTCTACAGAGAAATCTCTACATATCATATGTTGGTTGTTGCTTCCTAATTATGCATATGAGCTTCTTGGCTGTATATTCGAGTTTTTCTGCTCAATAGGAATTGGAAGTACCTTAGGGCCATCAGGACTAAGCCTGGTTAATAGGCGGGTCAGTGCAGGTACTAACTTTTGGTTTAATATGATCAAATTTACGTTACTAGTTCATGCAGAGATAGGAGCAACATCGAACAATGCTTGCTTGATATGGTTAGATTATAGTATATCCAACAAAAACAAAATCAGATATTCACTAAAAATTTCTTTGAGTGGAGGGGGCAAGATTAATTAAGTCTTTATTAGTTTTATAACTCGCTTTTCCAAAGTCCAAGTTCATAGACTAAAGATTATCATCTAGGATCTAGTTAGATTCATGTCAATGTGTAGATTTCAGGTATCCACTTATTAATACGTAATTAAAGATACTAATGGTCAAAAATATGTCTTCGTGACCTTAAAAAGCAAAATGGCAAACTAGAGAAATTTATAATTTCTTTGGTTAGGTAGAGAAGAGAGTTACCATGGAAAAAGAGCAAGATGCTCTTCTTTTTACTACAGCCTATTGAACTCCAATTTCACAATCTTCTACCGAGGCTGTAACAGACAGGGCAAATTATGGCCCTATTCTCTGTTTTCCGAAAGTTAATGGGTATTTGCTATGACCCTATGTCTATTACAGCCCTCTCCATTGGAACAAAAAGCGTACCCAAGACCCTACCAACTAGACCCATCCCTAAGACCGTTGGGCTACCCTACCAGGGACCACCCCCTAATCAAGAAGTGATTAAACAGATTTCATGGTCTCCACCAGTCCCTCTGGAAAACGAGACTAAAAGTCATCCTACTTGAAATTCAGAGGGCTGTGCAATGTGCTGAAAAGATATCATCAGAACCTGGAGCATTCAGATGACACAATCACACAATTTAACATCTGATGTCCATTTTAGTATATATGAAAAACTTACTGTTTACAGCACTACTGAAATTTGATGGTCCCCAGTGAAGTGAGCACGTTGGCACTGTCTACAACATTGCTAAAGCTTAATCGACACAAATAGAGTAAGCACAAAGAGTAAGCAAATGTAAGCCCAAGAAACAATAGACTAGTGCAAAAGCAACTCATGTTATTGGTTGACTGATTTAGCAAAATCAGCATTGGAAGGATATTAGATATATGAAACTCAAGAACAAGGGTTTTGCCTACAATGTGAAATTCACAGTTTTGAGGGTTGGTGTTGAAGACAAACCGCCACACACAAATATTGTGGGTGGTATACCTTACAATTAGTTACTGTATCTTGCATCTTATGGAAAGAATCATGTAATTTAGGTGTGTGCCGTCTCTGAAGGTATTCAGGTTGCTCTATCATGGCTTTTATTTTTGAATTTATTGAATTTGTTCATTTGTAAAATGTTTAGTACTTGAGGTTTATGCATTTACATTAGTTTAAGGGTTATACTACCTCCGTTCCTATGTAATCTACACGGTTTGCTTTGGGTATATGACCAAGGAAAAAGTGAAAAAAAGTAGGAGAGGGAGGGAGAGAAATTATGAAAAGTGGAGAGTAGGAAGTACAAAAAGTAAATAAAAAAAATAGAGGATAGAGAAAATGGGGTGGGGGGGGTTTAAGTGGGTTAATTTATTTGTTGAGAGACCCACATGGGGACAAAAGTGGGGAATATTGATTGGACATTTTACCTTATATAGATAAAGTAATAGTGTAACTATTAAAAAGGAACAGTCTCGAAAGGAAAGTGTGTAGATTAAAAGGAACGGAGGTAGTATGTTATGCTTGTGATTCTGAACAGTTTGTGTATATCCTTCTATTTATAACCTTAGTTTACTCAATGAGCTTAGCTTCCAAATAAATGGCTTTTTACTGAGAGTTAGTACTCTGCATGAATATTGATGTTTGTAATAAAAGAAAGAGTTCATGACTTCCCCTAGTTTTGTCTTTAAATCTTTTGACACTTAGATATTCCCAAGGTTTTGGCTTTTTGTGATGGTGTACTAATAACTTGTGATGCTGAGGCTATTGCTGAAGAAAGGGTATCATTTTATTACCATTTGCTGACATCAGTGGGATTAATATTTAACGGTTTAGCTTGTTTGAGAATGTTTTTTATTAGCCATCAATGTCATTTTCCTTTTAAGCTTGCGGTGTCTCTTGGCCAGATTCAGCTTCTTACAATTTGAGAAAACCGTAAGCAGGTTAAGAAAAAATTGACTCCTGCCTTCTAGGTGTAGAAAAGCAATGAGGACTAATCTGTTGTAGGAACACTCTGTTTCAGTTTCTGGACGAATTCTTCATTATTGGATATTATGTTAACGATCATGCTTGTCTATGTAGGTCACTTGAATACTTGGGCTATTGCAGATTATTAGGTTGTTGGAGTCCAAATAAGTATGTAAAACCTGGAATTCCCATCGGTTAATTCAGATGGTATTGCTTTCTTTATTATACACTAGCTGAGTGTAAGGTTGTCTCTTCGGAGACATCTGATAAAATTGGAACGATACAGAGAAGATTAGCATGGCCCCTGCGCAAGGATGACACGCACAAATCGCGAAATGGTCCAAATTTTTTGACAAAATTTGGTGCAGGAATTTAGGAGTCAATCTCACCCAGAAAAGGATCATCTCTGTTGATCATATTCTTTTGTTCTGCAAGATTCAAGTTGCTGAGAAAGTTGTTGGATGCTGTCTCTTTTAAGTTGGCTTAAGCTTTTACCAACATTCCTTTAATCATTATCATTCATAAATATGTTGATCTTGTAGCACCCGTATGTTAAATACACGTAAAACTTGTCCCACTTACGTACCTCGGTGTGTGTTTAAACCGTAACATTTTAGTATTTATTAGTAGATTTTCTTCAATTTTCAAAATGTTCTTTGAGATATTGATTCTGTATCAGATTTTCTTCTTCCTTAAAGTTCTCTTTAGAGACCTGTTTACTCGAATTGTTATGAGTGGGATGACCCTAGCATGCTCCGCTGGTTATTATGAGTAAATTTCTACCCTGTTCTTCGCTACATGAAATCGCTTCTTGCTTTATGAGTGATCAATTCTAATTGCTTTGCTCCTCCAGATGGCGTAAGAGCAGTGTATGTTTTAGTGAATTATATAAATCATGGATGTGAAGTATCTCAAGTGTGCTTGGCACTCAAACTTAACAGTACTGCATCCTGAAAATTGCAGCTGAACTTTTCATGCTCAAAGTAGATGCAACCTCTTTCCAAAAGCAACGCAAAGGAACTTGTCATAAGGTATAGAGAATGTTCTCTCAAAATGATTAAAGTTGTTTCTCTGTTCAATGATCATATATTTGTTTAATTCTAACCAAAGATGTCTTGGCCTAGTTCGTTTAAGATTAAGCTTCTGAGCACGTCCAATTCGACTAGGTTGATCTGTCATAATCAGATAGAATGTGATTGTGCTCCCTTTGGTGTTATATTTTTTATTTGAGGGAATTGGTGTTATAATTTTGAGGCTACTAGATTTAGAGTATGTTAATGGATCAATGTTTCTTCTTTCTTTTACATGTCTTTTGATTTGATTCCTAGTGTAATGCTTGGCCTAGCATGAGCACAACATATGGTGAATGCTGTTTCGTTATACTCAGAGAGTGTAACATATTGCCCCTGTAATGGGATAGGTTACTGGATCCTTGTTCATGACTCTTGAGAGTTATAGGGTGGAGAAGTGTGTCTATAGAGATTTTTCCTGTTTACATGGAGATTTTCCCTATTATTCTTAAGAAGCCATGAGATGTAATCTCCTCATAGAACAGTTTTAGCTGTTTGCCAAATGAAATGCAATAACTTGTCAAAAGTCATGCCTAATAGTGATCTTTTTCCATTATTTAAAATCAATAACATGACAAATGGCCTTCTGTTTAAGCCCTATGAAATTGTACTCTCTCACTACTCTGTGTGGTTTATCTAATGTTGTTTTACTTGAGGGCCGCCTTTCACTTGAAGAAGGAAGAAAGCAAGCATCTTCAGAGGCTACTAGCCTGTCGTTTTTTTTTTTTTTTAGTTATCTAAACGCATCTGAACAAATTCGAATGATACTGACAATAGAAACATGGTTGTTGTGCTTGATGCCACGGAAAAATTTGCTCCTCACCTTCTGCTTCTGCCTTGCATCAGGTTCTTTTCTGCTTAATATAAGAATCTGTAATTGCAGAGAGTGAGACTATTTTTCTTTAGGTTGGGGAATGTTCTGGTTTTGTTGATCCTACAATGAAGAGTGAAACATAAGGTTGCACTGACCTTTACAATAAAATAGAAGTATGTGAGATTAAGCAAATCATACCTTTCTCGGCCTTTTGGCTAAGATCAAGTGTAGTATCTGTTCTTATCAGTTTAATATCTGATACGTGGGTCAATGGCCCACAAAGATATTAAATTTATTTTTTAGGGAGGATCCACCACAGTAGCTTGCTATTGGGTTCCCTTGGCATCGCCTGTGTGTTACACTACTGCATTGGCCTGGTGCACCCCACTAGATCATTATTCCCAAGATATTTGACACTATTTTTGTAAACTAGCATTAAAATTTGCATCTCTCTCTATGATGACCATCAAAAAGGACCTTATGTATTTATATCAAATTCTGGAGCGAACTACATAAATTGGAAGTGAAGAGAAAAATTTAACATTTTTTTTTGGGATTTTAGAGTCTTACCCCTTTGTTGAATAATTTGGATGAAGAGTTTGCACGATGGACTAATGGGGCTTCTCTTTTATGGATGTGTTGTACATTGAATTGCTAAAAGAATGCTTGACCTGGGATGAAACTGATTCCATTAATCATTCTGAATTTGTTTTCCATGTAATTAAAAACTCTCCGTGGCCGTGAGATGCATAAAGTTAAATTAATCCCTCTCTGGTAGGCAAAGATCGAAGAGTTGTCACAGTATTTTGGGAGGTTTGTTTGGAACAGGCCTCTTTAAATTCCTCATTTGGTAAGGATAGGATAAATAATCAAATGAGGACTTTTGGGCATTGGCACCCTGAGATCTTTGGGCATTTAGAAATTAGAAATATGTTACATATGAAGTTCTGTGTAGTTGATATAGGATCATTGATATTGTAAGTGGCATCCCCTGATAGATCATCATATCTTGCTGTGTCTTTACTCTCTCGCTCCAGAAGAATACTTTTCAGCTTGATGAGGCTAGGCCATATAAAAAATTAACAACAATTACCACCTTGAGCTGTTCCCCTGTTAATTATTCAGGGAAAAGTATTATGGGTGTTCCAACTTCGGAATTATTATTGTACTCATTTCTCATATCTTATATCTTATGAAGAACCATGTAACACAGTTGTGCCATCTCCAAAGATATAACTTGCCCACAAGTTTGTTTATTTC